>JAVTVY010012656.1:0-50515 GCA_036873755.1 Hanleya hanleyi
ATCTTTCCGAGAGTACATTCGCAAACATCACTGAGCTAACTTACCTTTGGTTAGTAGACAACAGACTGAACTCAACTGGCTGGTTGGACACGAAAATGTGCCAGACAGTCTCCCATATAGATCTGTCAGAAAATTGTTTGACAGACTTTCCCTCCAATGGCACCTGTGGTGGAAAATCGACACTACCGATGATTAACCTTAGTAGAAATAAATTGCAAACCTTGAATTTAACCGGCTTTGCTCTCAGAGGGAAGGCAAACTTTTACAAAAATAATTTGACAACAGTTTCGGGTGTCAATATTTTCTCCAGTGGCAGTTTGGCAATCGTAAGCTTCATAAGCAATCATCTGGAATTGATACCTTTCATACACTTCTTCTTAGATCAACAGCACAGCGCGTGTAAGGCTTTCCTTAGCGACAATCATCTAAGGGCAGCACCAAAAATACGAATCGAATGGACGGGAAGAAAGGATGTTGATCCTCTCAATATCAAAATACTCTTGGACACCGATTCAAACAGACTCGAGAATCTCCAACAGTTAGATTTAGAATTCGCTCCCAGTCGAATTTTTCATACTGAGTTGGTTGCCCTCAGTTGGAACAATGCTCATAACGGCGTACGAACGTTTCCAAGTTGTGATGTGTTTGAAAGTACTACATACAGATTAGTCGATTTGAATTTGAACTACAACGAGCTTGATAGTGTGGAACTTCTTCCATGCCCCCTTGCAATCGCCATCGAGTCGCTCCGGTTGATAGGAAACAAAATTAGATCGTTTACTGTATCCCGATGGGCAACAAACTGGCGTATTGGATTGTTGAATCTCATGAAGAACCGATTGAGCGAGCTGCCAAAAGACATCTTCTGTGGCATTTTTTCGGTCAAATCCTTACGACTGCGATTTAATCGCCTGTCTGCATTACCACTTAAATGTACTGTGAACAAAGAACTGACAGCTTTAAGTGTCAATGGAAATCCGATTTTCTGTTCTTGTGCTCTCGGATCCTTCACAAACTTGGCAAACTTTGACTTGAAAACGTGTTTAGTTGAGAATTCAAGAGGGAATAAAAGCCGTGACGTCACGATATACTTGCAAGCATTCTGTGAGGCACCGACTGAAAAAACTCAGCAGAGTGTATCTGACGCTACACGTAACACTATCGACTGTGGTGTGGTTGTGGTTGTGTTATTGTTTCGAGGGAACAGTTTGTGGTGCAATGATGCTGACTGACATGATTTGAAACTGATGACGTATGGGGCAAACAAAATTAAGTTGATACCTTGTTATGAGTCTAGACAGAAAAGTCGACCACACTTCATCCCAAATGGGGCGGGGGTAGTTTAATATCACACTGAACGTTCTTTCTCTGACATAGTAGTAGCCAATTTGGATGACGGAGGAAGCCGGAGTACCCGGAGAGAACCACAATAACACTTCGAGTTTTCCTTTCTCATGAGACTAAGTCCAATCATGATAAATGAGATACAATAAAGAAATATCAGGAGATAAATTCGGAGAACAATTCCTCCGGGAAAGAAGTCCGCCCGTGTCTTGGTCCGTGTTGTTCTGATCCCATGCCAACAAACTACTCGTGCAAAAATGACAAGTAACATGAACAGTTATTTACTAACTTCGATGTGAGAACGGTGAGGAGTTATACGGTCAGTCTTTCGTTTTCAATGATTGTATTTATATTATAGCTACCCGTGTAGACTCATTGTTATACATACAAACTATATTTTCCCCTTTGTTATGTGACGCTTACATGAAGAGATGGATCAATCATTTTACTTTGAATTAGGAACAATATCCATGTTCTAAACATGTATTTGAAAGATCGAAACAAAATGTTCATGTCCATGGCCAGTCCGATCGCTTACTATATTGTAGAGCATATATATCACCATCACTGAATCAGCAGTAAGTCGTTTTGAATACATTGACCATGATATTTACGAAATTATACATCACAAATGTGTCGAAAACTCAACGCTATCTGGACTGGGTGATTTGGGACGTCTCCAGGCCTGCGGGGAGGGGGACAGCCCCTAGATATTATTCTTACCCCTTGAGCTGGGGACCGAAACTCTCCACCCTTACTTCAATCTCTATTACAAAATAAAAAAAAAATCCAGAGCGACTGACTATATGAAGTCCCAGTGACGTCCATTTCAAACAGGGCATTTTTTACGATTTTCCGGTCAATTTATTTGTTTTTTATTTATGTGATTTTTTTAACTTCGCGAAAAAAAAGGGGATTGTTGAAGTGAAATTTTGAGAACGTCACTTTTCCGGCGAATTTACCGAAATCTTCTGCTCGGAGGGTAACGCTGACAGGTCTATTCGTCGTCCCGGAAATAGCGTATTGGTAGTTCGTCGCCCCGGAAATAGCGTATTGATAGCTCGTCGTCCCGGAAATAGCTTATTGGTAGTTCAGGAGTATTGATATGCCCCTCAGTGCCTGGTGGGCTTAATTTATCGACAATTTCTTTCCAGCTATATTTGTCATTTGCGTTAACAAAGATGTAAAGAACAGCTCAGCATTGAATGGTTAGCTTCGTTTTCGTCATACATTCTACCCAATTCTATACTTATATTGTGCTACGGTGATGTTAAAGTATAGGATGACATGCACCATGCAGCACGGTATGATTAATAATTGGTTTTTTTTCAGATAATGCTAAATCGCGGATTATGTCGTAGGTCGAATCGGCTAAAACGGCATGAAACACAAGTGGTAAAATCAGCTATGACGCAGATGTACACTTACATAAATGCAGATGGAAATGGATGGAAAAGGTATGCCGATTTTGACAGACAAATTGGTCAGCTGTTGAAAGATATGTGCAAATAAGCTTTTCTGGCTGTGGGAAAAGTTTAAAATAGTTTGACAACATGACATTGCTCTCATCACTCCTTGGGTAGAATTGGTGGAGACGGACGGAAATAGGCATACGGATGATCTGGCGTCAAAAATACAGACGGGTATTTAGAATGGTATTCAAAGCACATCTCTGTCAATTTTATACGAAATGGTCTATCGGTTGCAAGTGTTCCTCATATTAGGATGGCAAATGACGCAAACTGTAGAAATCTCTGTTAAATCAAGAAATTAACAGACATTTTAATTCAAGATCAACATTGTCATTGGAGTCTGTCTCATAGACGTAACCCGGCCTCGTTTTCGATCTCCAAATCTGCTGTTCATCTCGGAAAATGTGGTTGGTCAACGGTGTTGCAGGTGAATGGTGCTAGGCAGGGATAAGCAGATTATGGAGTGCAGACAGATTATGGCTTTATCCCAGTGGTATGTTAGATTGAAGTAATTATTTTTCCAGTCTCTCAAAATGTTAAAAAGACATGAGTTCATTGAAATAAACCTACTTCACCGAAACCAGAAAAACAAGTCCCAGACAATCGCAATAGTTCGATGACCCCCCCCCCAAGGTTGTATGCAAACACAGTGTCAACCAGTCCCAATTTCAATGAAACAAGGCCAAATGAGATGCCCGATTTGACTACTTTCGCGGTTACGGCATTAATACCTAAATTCCACTGCCTTGTAAATATTGCCAGTGCGCGTTAATTAGGCAGAGGAATTACGTGAAAATTGCACTCAATGTTTTGCACTCATTCACCGATTTCAGCCATCTGCACTTTATCTGAATATCAGCCAACTGCATAGATAACCTGTACCGGTCCGATAGATTCGAATATTACCCGACAGTACATCAGCTCATTTTTACTTCAAGGAATGGCGAATATAGGGATGTTTGCTCTTCCAATAACATTACCGGGATTACCACTGTGATACAGTTCTGGCAACATTTTTAATGCCTAACTCCTGAAAATAAAGATAATAAACCTCTGTAATGGACCACGGCCGCCTACTGAACGTCGGATCTCAGATACCTGGAATACAGAGTAGAGATTTGACTCACTTTCTGTCTGGGCGTGTGAGACTTCTTGGAGTCCACTGCTGGCTATTAATCCTGAGGCCGGGTCACTGTATATATACTAAGTACACGCCCATGGATAGATGAGATACACTGGGTGAAATGTGCCAGTTTCCGAATTCGGAAACAGGGCGGAAACTGGGTGGAAACAACCGGATTCCATCCAGTTTCCGCTCAGTTTCCGCATAGTTTCCAAATTGTAAACTAGATAGATACAAGATGGAAACTGCACGGAAACCATGGAGCACCCCAAGCGGAAACTGAGCGGAACCCAGGATTCCGGAGGTGCGGAATAGTGAACGTGTTACACTTTCCAAGCTGTTTCCGCCAAGATTCCGCAGCGGAAATTATGCGGAATCTGGGCCGGAAACAGGATTGAAACCGGTTGGAAACTGTAACACTCTGCTGGTTTCCGCACTGGAAACAGCGCGGAAACTGGCTGGAAATATGAAAAATCCAAATACAGCTATGCGGAAAATAAGCGGAAACAGGTTGGAAACAGACCGTCCTTAAAGGGTTTCCAACCAGTTTCCGCCTACTTTCCGACTAAGATTCCAAATTGTAAACTGGACAGAAACAAGACAGAAACTGGGCGGAATCCATGGAGCATGCCAAGCGGAAACTGAACGGAACCCAGGATTCCGGAGGTGCGGAATAGTGGACGTGTTACAGTTTCCAAGCTGTTTCCGCCAAGATTCCGCAGCGAAAATTATGCGGAATCTGGGCCGGAAACAGGATTGAAACCGGTTGGAAACTGTAACACTCTGCTGGTTTCCGCACTGGAAACAGTGCGGAAACAGGCTGGAAATATGAAATATCCAAATAGAGCTGTGCGGAAAATAAGCGGAAACAGGTTGGAAACAGACCGTGCTTAAAAGGTTTCCAACCAGTTTCCGCCTAGTTTCCGACTAAGTTTCCAAATTGTAAACTGGACAGATACAAGATGGAAACTGCACGGAAACCATGGAGCATGCAAAGCAGAAACTGAGCGGAAACAGGTTGGAAACAGACCGTGCTTAAAAGGTTTCCAACCAGTTTCCGCCTAGTTTCCGACTAAGTTTCCAAATTGTAAACTGGACAGAAACCGGGAGGAAACCATGGAGCACCCCAAACGGAAACTGAGCGGAACCCAGGATTCCGGAGGTGCGGAATAGTGGACGTGTTACAGTTTCCAAGCTGTTTCCGCCAAGATTCCGTAGCGGAAATTATGCGGAATCTGGGCCGGAAACAGGATTGAAACCGGTTGGAAACTGTAACACTGGTTTCCGCACTGGAAACAGCGCGGAAACGGGCTGGAAATATGAAATATCCAAATAGAGCTGTGCGGAAAATAAGCGGAAACAGGTTGGAAACAGACCGTGTCCGCCTAGTTTCCGACTAAGTTTCCAAATTGTAAACTGGACAGAAACTGGGCGGAAACCATGGAGCATGCCAAGCGGAAACCGAGCGGAACCCAGGATTCCGGAGGTGCGGAATAGTTACAGTTCCCAAGCTGTTTCCGCCAAGATTCCGCAGCGGAAATCATGTCGAAAGTGGGCCGGAAACAGGATTGAAACTGATTGGAAACTTAACACTCTGTTGGTTTCCGCAATAGAAACAGAACGGAAATAGGCTGGAAACATGAAATACCTGAATAGAGCGGTGCGGAAAATAAGCGGAAATGTTAGTTTATACAAAAGAAAAGTCAGTGGTAAAATGTTCAGTATTTATTTACATTCAGGTTGGTATACAGTTCTTTGATCCTGAAATATCAGTGCATTGGAGAATAAGATGCCAAACCAACAAGTTAACAATGGATGATTCTGGCGCCATTCTACTCTAATGTAAACACATTAAACTAAATACTTTCAAGGTGAAATGCAAAGGTTCGTCTACATCACTTGATATTTGCAGTAAGATTGGAGAAATAATGTGTATATTAATTTCATTTCAGTTTTAAAACATTTGCTTAAGCCTAATGAAGTTAAAAACTAAAAAATGTAAAGCTGTATTATTTACGAAATTTCGATCCGTACATGATTACCTCCCCCTGGGGGCGCTGCGATACGTGACGTAGCAGTGGAACCAGCACAGTCTGCACAACATAATGTAGCTGCATTGTATGGAAATACCTCACATAGATAAGCTAGGCTATTGCTCACGAAGCCTTTACTTGTGTCATTCACGTTCACTGAAACGTATCACAGGTTGGTGATCATTCGCTATGGGGGATAAAAGAAAAAGTCGGAATTTACCAATCTATATTTCCAATTCTCTCGGTATGACTGTCGCCCACGGCACCTGCAGTGTCACTGATTCTATCGTTGTCTGAAGGTTCTTTGTTCACAATAGGTTCGTGTTGGTAAGGCAGGGGCACCCCTGCATTAACCATTGCCGTGAATTCTTCTTAATTCCTCGTCAGAAGAAGAGGAAGAAGTGCAAGAAAATTCCTCTGCATCACTGTCGTCTACATTCATGTTAGCCGCCATTTTTTTCTGGTGGAAAAGCTCCGAGTCAAGGGGAGATAAGCGATGCCATGTTTTAAAGCCGCTGATCATACACGTGTTTTATTTCTCTTTAAAAAATAAAACTTATCACCAGATTTCGTTCATTGATGGTTGTATAATTTATTATCATCATAAAAAGGAAAGGGAAATGCTTTTTTCTTACTTTTAATACCTTTGCAATTCACCTTTAATACGAAGCTGCGCATCAAAAAACCCATACATTCATAATGTATTCAATTTGAACCAAGATGTCAGGAACACCAAGCATTCAAGTCACAAATATACAGATTATCAAAAGTTTTCCAATTCGAAATGACCCCTAAGATTTCCGTCCAATCAGAGAAACCGGTATTCATTACATAAATTCCTTGATGCATCAATATGATCAATGATGTATACCAAATTTTACATCGTGCATTTGAACAGTATCAGAGATAGAGATCATTAATGATTTCGCATAAATTAAAGATGGCCGCCCATCCTTCCCGCCACTCAGAGGAACTGATGTGGTTATTCATTGAAAGTCTCTTGATACATTGATGCTGTGCATCAAGTTTCGTATAGAACACTGAAATGGTATCAGAGATATACATCATTAAAGATTTTGCATAAATTAAAGATGGCCACCAAGGTTTCCGCCTAATCAGAGAAACCAGAACTGTCATTTGTCGTCTCTTGATGCATCGATGATGTATACCAAATTTTACATCGAGCACTTGAACGCCAGAGAACGAGATCATTATTGATTTTGCATAAATTAAAGATGGCCGCCCATCCTTCCCCCCACTCAGAGGAACTGACGTGGTTATTCATTGCAAGTCAGTTGATACATTGATGTTGTATACCAAGTTTGTTATAGAACACTTAAATATATCATTAAAGTTTTTGCATAAATTAAAGATGGCCGCCTAGGTTTTCGATCAATCAGGTCCCGATTCAAAGTATCTGGATGTATCGATGATGTATACCAACTTTCATATAAAACAACTGAATGGTAACAGAGATATGTATCATTATCGATTTCGCATAAATTAAAGATGGCCTCCAGGATTTCCAGCTAATTAGAAAAGCCGGTTTGGTAATTCATTTAAAGTTGCTTGATGTATCGATGATGTATACCAACTTTCGTATTGAACAGTTGAATGGTTTCCGAGATATGGATCATAATCCATTTCACATAAAATTAAAGATGGCCGCCAAGGTTTTCACCCAATCAGATCCCAATTAAATAGGCTTCTGGTCCTTGACTAGGTAAATAAGCATACCAAATTTGGAATTCTTCAGTGGAACCGTTCTCTGGCTATCTCGCTCACGTACGGACGTACGGACAGACGGACATACACGACGACAATACCCCATGGCCAAAATTGGCCGAGGGGTAATAAAACAGTCCATGAACAAGTGTAATATTCAGTCCATCAAACGCAACATGGGTGTAACATGAAACAGTGGTACCTTAAGCTTTGTTGCCACAGTTTACATGTAGGACATATCAAGAACAAACTTCATCTGTCTCCTGTTAACACGGTCGTTCGATTTGCCAAGATTCTTGGTCCCGTGATCCTTTGCGAAATGTCAAACAACAACAACACCGACATAACGTCATAATTGAAAATTAATCGCAACTATACAAACAGACGATGTCACGTCTCAAACGCGTCACCTGTGTGACGTCGGGTCACATGCATGATCTCCACAGATATGTCTACGTTATGTTCCATGTTCTATGCGTTCGTGCATTATCCAATAGGAAGCTGTAATGCTGACCGTGCAACCAGAGTCTGTAGGGAGAACAGGACCGGATGACTGGATTCGAGATTGATATCTCTAGTGGTCCTTTCACTTAGTAATATTTTCCCGTGTTCACTGAAGTCCAAGTAATCATTTTCACTTCACTTGGAGCAACTGGCACCTGCAGGATAACATCTTTATAGCACCTCTCTTCGCTTATTGGTCTATCAGGGTAAACAGATGTCAGGATCACCAAGGGGAATGTTACTTGCTCGTCTTATTCTGTACTTCTCAACAACATTCAGTAAAAAACAAAAGTTTTATTAAGGTTAGTCAGAGTGAAAACTAAATCGAAATGGTCTATAAGGCCAGGCTATGCAATACTGGTAATTCATGAGGCAGTGGATGGGAAAGTTGACATCATATTCTGGCTGTCAGGCCTAGGCTTCTAATAAAGCTCTGCAAATGACAAGATACTGATATTGCGTGCCCTGTAAAATTTGTCCTTCAAAAATGCAATACAATTCAACAAGGAATACATAGTGAATCCTCTGATGTTTCATATGGCCCGTAGAGCAGACTCTGTAATGAAGTAGCATATGTAAAATAAACATAACCAGGTAATGAGATGGCAGAAGGTGCCATCCATGAAGTACGTACTCCAAAGATAGTGCCGTGGCACTGTAGCTCATCTGAATGTAGCTGGAGAACGTGGCTTAAGATATTTTTCACCACAGAAAGAGCTGCAACATGAGAACAGTGAAAAGAAAATCCAAAATGGCGACCAGGCAGCCATAATAATTAATTATGCAAATCAGAGATTGAGATTCAGTAGGTCATGAAAACGCAGCAAGGAAGCAATCAAAGATTGCTCAATTGTATGCCCCCCTTTCGCTTTAATCCGACACTGCTCCACCATTGTTCTGTTTTGTATTGGTCTGAGGAGGCCAAATTTGGCTAATTATAAAAATTCTGTTTCAGTCATTTTTTCGGCATGCCTCGCATAATACATGTACATATTCCACCCGGGGCTTTCGCCAAATTCAAAAATGTGACCTGGTTATGAGACCTACATTCCTTGGGAGTATATTGTGGTGAAATTATGAAGTGATCGTGAACTTTGAATTTTGCATCCAATTCACTCTTTTTGGGGCAATTTCATACTTCAGGACCTATGTGATCTACTTTGGAATGTGCTTTGGACAAATAAATATATCCCATTCATTTAGGTTTGATGAACGAAGGGCCATAACTCTTGAAAATATAACCGAAAGCAGAGAAACTTCACGCTGCATAACTATGGGGTACTGACCATATATCATGCAAATTCCAAAATTGTCCATACAATATTAACCGAGATCCAGCCCGGACAAGTCCCAATTCACAAAGATTTCAAGAACAAAAGGGCCATAACTCCTGGAATATAAGCGAAACGCGGAGAAACTTCACACTGCACAACTACAGGGCACTGACCACATACCCTGCAAATTTCATAATTGTCCATACAATATTAACCAAGATCCAGCCCGGACAAGTCTCAATTCACGGCGATTTCAGGAACGAAGGGCCATAACTCTTGAAAATATAGGCGGAACGGGGAGAAACTTTACGCTGCACAACTGTGGGGCACTGACCACATGTCATGCAAATTTCATACTTGCTCATACAATATTAACCAAGATCCAGCCCGGACAAGTCCCATTCACAGAGATTTCAGAAAAAGGGCCATAACTCTTGAAAATGATACCGGAATTCGGAAAAAAAATCTACGCTGCACAACTATGAGCCACTGGCCACATTCCATGCAAGTTTCAATCCTGTTCATCAATTATTAACCGAGATATCGCGCGGACAAGAAATTCGGACGGACAGACAAAGCGATCGCTATATGCCCCCCTCTAGTTAGAGGGGGGGGGGGCATAACTAGCAATAACAAGGAAGTCCAGGATGGTCACCAGGCAGTCATATATTGAATATGCAAATCAGGTTGAACAACATTTGTTGCATGATTAGACTCCCAGCAGAACCTGTGTATCAAATTTGAGAAAGAACTCTTCAGTATAACCCGAGAGTTATAGTGAGAATAAGCCTTTGTGCAGAAATACAAGATGGCAGCCAGACAGCCATATTACATATGCAAATGAGGTCGAAAAACATATGTTGCAAAACTAGACTCTGACAGGAACCTGTGTACCAAATTTGATTTAAGATCCATTCTGCACGTCCGGAGAACTAGCGATGACTAGCTTTTATTCTGAAATGGAAATGGTTTTGAATCAAGTACACTGGAAAATTTTTCTGAAATCCGACCATCAGTGGATTCCGTATTTTATTTCGAGACCCCCCCCCCCAGCAGACACCGCACTAGGTTGCATTACTTGCTTGCACATGTACTTACTGTTGTACAATGACAGAATTTACAAGGATAGAATTTATGTAAACTGCATTACTTTTCAATTAAATCTGATGAAAATATTATCATTATTTGATCTGTGTAGTGTCATGGTTTTAGCAGATCGGAAAGAAAACACCTACAATAAACATTCTAATTATTTCCATCACCGGAAGTGGCTTCAAACCAGCTTTTTTAAATACAGGTTTTACGCAGCAAGGAAGCAATCAGAGATCGCTCAATTGTATGCCCCCCCCCCTCCACTTTAATCCGACACTGCTCCACCATTGTTCTGTTTTGTATTGGTCTGTGGAGGCCTAATTTGGCTAATTATAAAAATTCTGTTTCGGTCACTTTTTTCGGCATGCCTCGCATAATACATGTACATATTCCACCAGGGACTTTCGCCAAATTCACAAATGTGACCTGGTCATGAGACCTACATTCCTTGGGAGTATATTGTGGTGAAATTATGAAGCGATCGTGAACTTTGAATTTTGCATCCAATTCACTCTTTTGGGGGCAATTTCATATTTCAGGACCTATGTGATCTACTTTGGAATGTGCTTTGGACAAATAAATATATCCCATTCATTTAGGTTTGATGAACAAAAGGCCATAACTCTTGAAAATATAACCGAAAGCAGAGAAACATTCACGCTGCACAACTATGGGGTACTGACCACATATCATGCAAATTCCATAGTTGTCCATACAATATTAACTGAGATCCAGCCCGGACAAGTCCCAATTCACAAAGCTTTCAAGAACAAAAGGGCCATAACTCTTGAAATATACGCGAAAGGCGGAGAAACTTCACACTGCACAACTACAGGGCACTCACCACATATCCTGCAAATTCCATACTTGTCCATACAATATTAACCGAGATCCAGCCTGGACAAGTCCCAATTCACAAAGACTTGATGAACAAAGGGCCATAACTCTTGAAAATATATGCGAAACGCGAAGAAACTTCACGTTGCACAACTACAGGGCACTGACCACATACACTGCAGATTTCATAATTGTCCATGCAATATTAACCAAGATCCAGCCCGGACAAGTCCCAATTCACGGAGATTTCAGGAACAAAGGGCCATAACTCTTGAAAATATAGGCGGAACGGGGAGAAACTTTACGCTGCACAACTGTGGGGCACTGACATGCAAATTTCATACGTGTTCATACAATATTAACCAAGACCCAGCCCGGACAAGTCCCATTCACAGGGATTTCGGAAAAAGGGCCATAACTCTTGAAAATGATACCGGAACTCGGAAAAAACTCTACGATGCACAACTATGAGCCACTGGCCAGATTCCATGCAAGCTCGTCCGTCTGCAATCAATCTACAAACATCAACGCTCTGTTTTGTCGCGGCCATTTCGTAGCCTGCTGGTCACGTGACCCGTATGAATATCATGGCGGTAGAGACAAGGAATTCAAACGACCGTTGATGTTTGTAGATTGATTGCAGACGGATGAGCTCTTCACGGCAATCAAACTCATTGCCGAACTCGATAAAAACAATAGACAGAGAGTTGGGAGGGGTTGTTTTATTGTCGGATAGAGCCGATTACCTAATTAGTCCATGTTGAAAAATGGCGTCCATTGTCAGTTTGTGCACGGTGGGGAAGTGTGATCTCCGTTATCCAGTTTTTTGAGAGAAAGCCTTTGTTCGCGGGGCGTTATTAGCAAGTGACCCCAGCAGGGAGAATTCCAGGTCAAATGACCTTGACCGTTATTCTCAATCTCACGTTCGACTTCCTGTGATTGAATTATTAGAAGACTTACGTATATAGATAATATAGGGCTACCATCCAAACTCCAGTCTGCACAAATGATGCACGGGATTGCTCCTCGATCTAACATGAGATTGATCTAATCAAAACCCCTCGGCTTTCCCCAAGTGATTGAGACCCATGTGTAGTGTGAATTGGGGAAGAGACAGTTCTATGTGGGATGATTAAAGGAGTACTTACCGTATTTTATATAGGTTTCTATTACAACGGTTAGACTCTTAAAGAAATATAACCAACTATTTTACTGTCGTTGAGGGCGATCATCTATTATGTTTATTACAATTTGTGAAGCTATGTTTCCGCTTTGAAGTCGACGTGGGCGCCGCCATGTTGCCTGTAGGATGACGTGGCTGATGACGTCATTATTCAGGACGACGTCACGGCTAACGCTTGATCCAGGGACTTCTCAACTACGGACATTTGAATTACTCTGGGTCCGAGTTTTAATTCTAGGAAAAAACTGGCGCGGCAAATCCCACGGGGGTAATTCCTAAAAGGAAGTTGTTGGTTATCTCCGCCAACTGAAGAATTTTCTTCCCCAAGTTTTTCAACTGAGATTTGCTTCATTCAATTTGGACAAAATTTGATGCTGAACGATAAACTAAAAGATCGTCCTCTGCAATTGTGCAGTGATTTGAGTTGAACGACGATGCTTCTAAGTTTGTAAACATTTTCATGATTACACTTGAACTACTGAAATCAACTAGAACATCCGTGAACTTACTGGGTTCCTTCTCGTGTGAATTATCGGCATGACCAACACGATCAACCTTAAATCTCCATGACGTTGTGACGTTTTTAGATGAGTATACATCCACTTCCGCTCATCTAAAAACGTCACACAGTGATGCAATGGCGGCGCCCAGTGCACGCCGTGGCGAGCAACAAAATATTCAATATTTCTTTTATTTCGCATTCTATCAACATAACTTTTATATAATAAGGTTTTGAATACGATTGTTGATAAATATAGTCACACTCAAAAATAAGGTAAGTACTCCTTTAAGATATACCGGTAGTTGGTTACATTCAGGCATATAGGACAGAAATAGAAAAATTATATATCTGTAAAGGGGCATGACTTTGTACAATATGGGTCGATGCCACTTTCGACAGGCGTCTGACTTAGCACTCTGTAAAATAAGAATCGAGACAAATAAGCTGTACCGAATACGGATCCGCAGATATAACTTGTACATTCAACTACATATAGCAAAATCGGAGATTATTACATCTGAAAGGGGCATAACTCCATAAGCCGAGGCGAGTAATCCTTTGTTGGCTTGTAGAATACAGAAATATAAATAAGTTTCCAAAATATAACAGCTATATCGAACACAGTTCTGCAGATATAGTTGGTTACATTCAGGGATATAGGACAGAAATAGAAATTAATATATCTGTAAAGGGGCATAACTCTGTAAAGTATGGGCCGAGGGGCGCCACTTTCGATTTGTGTCTGACTTAGCACTCTGTGAAATAAGAACCAAGACGAATAAGCTGTACCGAAGACTGATCTGCAGATATAACTTGTACATTCAGCTACAACTAAAAAAATCGAAGATTACTACATCTGAAAGGGGCATAACTCCATAAGCCGAGGCGAGTAATCCTTTGTTGGCTTGTAGAATACAACAATATAAACAAGTTTCCAAAATATATAGTAGCTATATCGAACAGTTCTGCAGATATAGTTAGTTACATTCAGGGATATAGGACACGAATGGAAATTAATATATCTGTAAAGGGGCATAACTCTGTAAAGTATGGGCCGAGGGGCACCACTTTTGATTGGTGTCCGACTTAGCACTCTGTGAAATAAGAACCAAGACGAATAAGCTGTACCGAAGACAGATCTGCAGATATAACTTGCACATTCAGCTACAGCCGAGGCGAGTAATCCTTTGTTGGCTTGTAGAATACAACAATACAAACAAGTTTCCAAAATATAGTAGCTATACTGAACACACTTCTGCAGGTATAGTTGGTTACACTCAGGCATATAGCACAGAAATAGAAATTAAAAAATCTGTAAAGGGGCAGAATTCTGTAAAATATGGGCAGAGGGAAGCCATTTTCGATAGGCGTCTGACTTAGCACTATATAAATAAGTGTTGAAAATTTGGTGGTTGTGTCTCAAGCGGTTTTGCCTAAAATGCGGTAACGGACGGACGTACATGGCGACGACAATACCCCCGAGGCCAAAATGGCCGAGGGGTAAAAACCAAAGGAAAAAGAGTCATCCTGTGTTTTTTTCTCATTGAAAGGACACCTGACTGGGTATCATTCGTCTGATTTCTGCTAGTGTTTTCTTTTCTATTAAAGATGTAAAAATAGAGATGTCCAATACAGGCAAATGTTATGTACATTAGTCATGATGTGATAATTCAAGTCACTGATAACTATACAGTTATTATGGCTGCTCTAGTAAAATTTTGATCATATTCAAAATGTGAACATACATGTACTATTACTGAACTCGGACTGGACGGATCCGATTTTCTATGATATAAACTAGGCCTACCTAAAATGCATCAAGGTTACATGTACATGTATACGTGTAAGCAAACTATCAAAAAAGAAGCTATATGGCAGATCCATGGCTGACTATTTTGATTTTCATACCGGTACATGGTCAGCAGGTTTTGAATTTACATATAAATGTTACTTGCCATGCTTGTAGCATCAGTCTGTCAGTAATACCTGGCTGAAAAACCCTCCACGGATGTTCCACCAAATACGGAATGAAAAAAGGAATATACGTTGAAGAAATTCATGTATGTTGTGCAGATAATCTACCACATATTTAAACATGGCAAACCTGAAAGTGATCATCTGACATGATCTCCAATCATCAATGGCAACTGTATGTGACGACCAATGTCAACAGTATAGGAATGACTACCAACAATACTCTGTCAGCAGTGTTTATAAGCTGTGTTGTGTTCCTGGAATCCTAGCCTGCTTTACAAACTGCTCAAAACTTTATACATGACCATGGGCCTATTCCACACTGGTAAATTTCAACTTTCTTTTCAATAAAAAATTAACCCAGAAAGATTAAGAAAATGAAGAAAAAAATACTCATCAATATCGGTTTACCCAGTGATGTTAACGGATGCATGAGCTGTAATGGCACTGCTGTACCAGTGAAACATGGAATAGTTCCTGGAGCCGACTAGGGATCATCTGAAATTAACATTACACATGTGTCACATACATTTTACTTTCACTACACGAGGCCAAATTATGCAGAAGGCAAGCTACATACCGGTATTAAAAAATATATTCTGACAAGATCAGAGATTATGGAATACATGTAATTCTAAATTCTAAAGAATAATTCACTATTTGCATATATTGTAAATCATGTCTGGAGAGAGGCCTTCCAGTCTCACATGTGCTAGCCTACCCGATACAGGCGATACAGACAACAATGACCCCTATCAACCCGGGACACAGTGCTCTTCTTTTACGTAGATTTACCATATTAAATCAAATGAGAGGTGACGTAAAGGTGCGACGGTTATGAGAACGGGGTCTTAAATTGCGCGTATTTCGCAGTTTAGAGACTGAAGACACATGGACCGGCGAGGTTGAAATATTGACAGTAAGTATAATAAAATGCAACCTAAAAGTATAATACGCATCTGTAACATCGATCAGTCGCATATTTGTTATCTTTGTGAGCATTATGGCCTGTTTCTGGGATTAAAATTGGCCGACAAGTGTTATTTTGAAGCTGCGTACTTTCACAATCAGTGCTTCCCAGACAAAGAAAAGGTCGTCTTGCGCATGCGCAAATACCCTGTTCAGCTCATGTCATTAAACGGCGGGAATGTTCTGACAGAAAATACGCTTTTGTATATCGCTTTAAGTGCATTCGCTTCAATGAACTAAATGCCCTTATTCAAATTTAGTTTCTTTCATTCTTAATCACCGAGTTGTACACTTATGATGATGTGTAGGTTTAAAAAATTATTCCAAATGAATTCTTAAGTTAATTTTCTTAGATGGGGTCATCTTTTTCCTTTTTTCCAGAAAGTAGCGGCGAGAGTTATTTGCCCTTGAGTGACTTGTGTTCCCCCGGTATGCAACTGAACCAGACGACATTTATGTTTTTCCATTGTGCTACTTCCAATCCAAGGATTAATAAAATATATAGTTTTAGTGTATTCAAGTCTTTTGTGAAATTCATGTAGCATAGCTACTTTAGACGAGAAATGTCTGCTAACCGCATACATGGACACAAAATTTGTACCACTCACGTATCTGTCAATATCTTTCAGGGCTTGTCCTTTAACAGTCTGTCTCCGTGTTTGGCACACAAAGCATCTCTCGACCATCGATCTTCTGTGTCATAGTCGATCAACCCGCCTGTAATCCACGTTAAAAAAGTTGCCAATTGTACACTATTTCCTTTATCGGTGGCCATAACAAATTGTATAGAAGGATCATCCAATTTCAGTCCAAATTAAAGTTCATTTGCGTAATTCAATATAGTTCAAAATCAAAAATGGCGGCTGAACTGGGTGCGTTACAAATTTTTACTCGGAAACGGACCGAAACACATTTTTGATAAAGTTGAATGCGATCAATGTAATATGGTACAATTTATTTAATTAAAAGAAATCAAATTGGTTTTAGATTATAGATAATCATGTATGTGTACGATAGGAAACGTTTTTGACGTAAATTGTCATTTAGAGCAGTATATTGAAAACCACGAGAAATACGGATTCCGGACTAGAGTTCAAGTTAGCATTTTCGATTGACTGCAGGCCACTAAATCTACCACAAACGAAAAAAGAGTTCTCCGTTCAACACGGCATGTCGTCTGACTCACAACAACAACCACAGGAGTTGATATTTTTGTTCTTTTGTACCGTTCTCGGCGTGCGCGATTTATCACGCCCCTGAGAATAAAATCAGGCGCGCTGTGATGCGCGATCACACTCGCGCACCTCAAAAACGAAAGACTGTAAACCTGAAAATGAAATTTGGATTTATCGGTTACTCACCTGGTTCTGTCGCTTCCTTTGTACTGGCATCCATCCTTGCAACCTCATCTTGACAAGCATTTCTTTCCATTTATAGCAGTAATACTAGAATATATTTGCACAAAATTTCTCGCCCATGTCGAAGTTGTATAATATGACAAGAGACTGTTTTGATTAAAACCTTGCAAAACAGCATAACACCAAAGATATGATGGCTAATTCTCACAATTTAGAAAATCTGTTTTCTTCAATTCTCCATAGACATTGCATTTTGCACACATGATAGTGAAAACACCTAAATTGTTCAAATAGAATTGCCCAGCCTTTGTGCTCATGGTATCTGTGGTGGAGAAAGTCCCACTGTTCAGTTACAGACAGGGTGGCAAGGTCTTGCAGGCTAAAGCATACAACCAAGTTCATATGCAAATATTCTTCCAAAGCCAAAGAACTGGGAAACACTGAAGGAATCAATGCAATGGGCTTGTAAATGCAGGTCACCTGTAGAATCCAGATCCCAATTTGTATGCAAATACTCAAAGCCCCAAACAAAAGTTTTTGCCAGTCAAGATTGTCAGAGGCAGCCTGCCACTCATTTACGTTTCAAAGACATGTTTCCTGAATAGACTGCAGTCACTGGCTTGATACAATGACTTTGGTTTAAATGCCTATCTGACAGGTATAGTGAATATTCATCCCCAAAATACTTTTGGAGAATTCTTTTGGAGAATTAAAAAACAAATGTTCAATATATTTCCCATTATACTGTAAATGTTAAATAATTTGATTAGTTAATATATAACTGTGTTGCTTTCTAAATTCTCTTCTCTTCTTGTATCTTTGTTATATTTTGAGTGCCTAAATGGATGCCAGCACAAATGCCTTAAGAAATTATTCTGGCAAACAATGGAAGTTTAACAGGCATAGTGGACTAAAATACATATACAGGACAGTATCATAACAAAGTTAGCCACAAAATTACCTAATTAGTCCAACGTCTATCGTGTCTTTATTTATTTTCTTAAGACCTCAATTTACAAACCAGATATAATAATAATAGAGTCTACATTATTGCAGACTCAATATTCATGTACAGATGTTGTAGGGCATAGGCCTATGCAAAATAAACAGCGGGCCTACCGGTAACAATTAGGCCTAATATACACATGGCTCATCGATTTAATAGTTATGTCTCCCCCAACTATGTTGGGGGAAGTTTCAGTGGGATAGCCCCCGCATTTGATTAGGTTTTGGTGTGTGTGCGTGCATTCGTCCGTGTTCGGTATCTGTCCATCTACTTGTACATGTATATACAGGCCTTGTCTGCAAAATATCTTGAAACTACTGGACGGAATTTCACCAAACTTAGATGGAAGCTTCATTGGCATAGCCTCTCATTTGATTAGGTTTTGGTGTGTGTGTGTGCGTTCATCCGTGTCCATCGTCCGCCCGTCCGTCCGTCCATCTTCATGTACATGTATACAGTATATACAGGCCTTGTCGGCAAGATATCTTGAGAACTACTGAACAGAATTTCACCAAACTTGGAATGTTCATTGGAATAGTCCCCTCATTTGATTAGATTTTGGTTTGTGCGTGCATTTATCCTTGTTCATTGTCCGTCCATCCATTCATCTAATTGTACATGTATATACAGACGTTGTTGGCAAGATATCAGGAGAACTACTTGACACTTATTTCTACATTAATTTTATAGCACTTTCCCTTAAATGATGTGCCCACTCAACGCAAGGTGGGAGGTTGGGGGAAAACAACCAGCATAGGCTTCATGCCGGAGCGGCAATCCAAGGGTCAAAGCGGAACCTCTAGTTCCTTAATTGACGTGCGCTCAAAACTGCTCCTCTGATACTCTTGTAGAAATTCTTGGTATATTGTTCGTTGTAAATTTAAGGACAGCTTTCCGTCCAGTCTCCGTGCACCGGAATCTTAGCGGAAACGTATGTCAGTTTCCGAGCTGTTTCTGCGCAACCGAAAACAGGCTAGAAACTTAATAGCAGTTTCCGGTCCATTTCCGCTGCATTGGAAACAGAGCGGAAACTGACATCAGTTTTTGTCCAGTTTCCATGTACCGGAATCTGGGCGGAAACCTAGGTCAGTTTCTGATCTATTTCTGCTCAAGCGGAAACCGGCTGGAAACTTGAATAGCAGTTTCCAGTCTATTTCCGCTGGATTGGAAACATGGGGGAAACTCGCGTTGGTTTCCGATCTGTTTCTGCTCGAGCGGAAACAGGTCTGAAACTCCAGCACCAGTTTTCAGTCCATTTCCAATGCATTGGAAACAGAGCGGAAACTAACATCAGTTTCCCACCCGTTTCCGCTGAAGCGTAATCTGGGCGGAAATTTAAGGACAGCTTTCCGTCCAGTCTCCGTGCACCGGAATCTTAGCGGAAACCTATGTCAGTTTCCGACCTGTTTCTGCGCAACCGGAAACAGGCTAGAAACTTGATAGCAGTTTCCGGTTCATTTCCGCTCCATTTCCGATGCATTGGAAACAGAGCGGAAACTAACATCAGTTTCCCACCCGTTTCCGCTGAAGCGTAATCTGGGCGGAAATTTAAGGACAGCTTTCCGTCCAGTCTCCGTGCACCGGAATCTTAGCGGAAACCTATGTCAGTTTCCGACCTGTTTCTGCGCAACCGGAAACAGGCTAGAAACTTGATAGCAGTTTCCGGTCCATTTCCGCTCCATTTCCGATGCATTGGAAACAGAGCGGAAACTAACATCAGTTTCCCACCCGTTTCCGGTGAAGCGTAATTTGGGCGGAAACTTAACAACAGGTTTCTGCCCAGTTTCCGTGCACCGGATTCTTGGCGGAAACAAAAACACCTGTTTCCACTGGTTTCCGCATCACGGAAACAGGCTGGAAATGGGGTGTTACAGTTTCCAACTGGTTTCCGCCAAGAATCCGCATTTTTGGAAACCAGTACATTTCACCCAGTGATAGGTTTTTTTGTGACCATGATTTCTGTCCGCCTATCCACCTTTCAACTGTTAATGGTCCCAAACCCTGATGACGTATTATATCTTTCTCAATCACGCGACGAATTCCTCTGCATGACATGTGGACACTTATGCAGAAATCTAACATCGCTTTTCGTAATACGAAACCAATTGAATGTTCAGTGTCAACACAAAGCACATGTGCCGCAAGGCTTGAATTCCTATATGTAAACTGATACACCAAATCAAAGCTTGCTCTTCCGACTGTGCCAGCCCAGGGGCCTCGCACTGGCAGTTAAGTTCATGTCATGTTACATGAGTGAGGTGACCAGCTAATTGAATTTTTAACGATCCCCACCAGCCATTTAATTGTCATGGATGTTGGGGCCTGCATTGCATCAAGGGATAGAAGTTGGATTTTATTCTCATGGATGTAGGGGGCCTACGTCATCAGGTTTCAGGACAATTGTCAAAAGGTCGAGGTAACTTGGGCTTGAACATCTGAAAAATCTTCGGTTCTAGACCATGGATTCGGACCAAACTTTGTGTATACCTCAAAGATCATAACCAAGAGTGTCAGGTGTTTGTGTATGAAGATTGCGATGGTTCCATTAATTAGTGATCGAATGAGAATGCTCGTCTTAATTTAAAATGTTGCAGATCCAATGACCAATCGCTGGAGTGGAGACGGCTGGAACAGTACCCTGATGGAAATCTTGATGTGGATGTTGAACTCGCCAATCTTTACATGTGCTGAGTCACGTAGAGAACGTTTTCATGAATAGACGGAATATTGTGAATATTTAGCTTGATGAAGATTGACCTGCGGCGAAACAAATAAAAACCAGAAAAGAGAAAGCAAACGGTTTATTGATCAAAACAGTCTCACAGTCATGTATTCTGTCTCACAATCTGTACACAGCTAGAATTGTCCAAATGTCATGAACAATCAAACAGTGTCTTACATTTTTTTAAGATATGTAATCATTACGCAAAGGGAATCGGATAAAAGGGAGCGCTGTACTTGGATAGCACGATAACGTTTGTAGTAAGAAACTACTATACTTCTGTATTTTGCGCTCATCTTTTTCTACATGAAGTTCCTCTGGTTTCATCAGAATCCTGTCACAACTACTGAGTGATAAACTATTGTTGGAACGGATAAGGAATATGAAAGATTACTTGATCGATATAACAGCACGCAGCTTGTGTATTTTTCGCTGGAATTTCAACCAAAACTATAGGCGAAGGATTCTTTTTGAATCGAACACCATGAAATCCTTGTAATAGTTCAGACTTAAGTCTGTCCATTTTAATTAGTCATCTACTTTGGAGCTTGACAAAAATCAATAGATTTCCTTTTTTGCAGCGTGTAGAACAAGCTGAATTTTACAAAATGACTGCCATTTCTCCGTGATATCGATAATGTATCACGCTTGAAATAACTTTGTAATTCTCTCTATATAAAACTCCAGTACAGTTGTATCACATACCGTGTCTCAATTACATAGAGAGACGTCATAATGTATTCATGTTCACTGGCACAAAGATCATTGATGCCGCATAAAATAATAACAGCCGTGTTCCTTATATTCCATGCCCAGTAAAATTGCGGAATGATAAACCGCATACACCTCTCCAAGTTCCAAAGTAGACGACTAATTAAAATGGAAAGACTAAGTATAATGTGAGTCAGGTTAGCGGTGTGGAATATTTATAATAATGTCGTAGTGGAATGGCCATTTGTAACAATTGCTCTCGGTAAAAGTATTTCACTGATGTACATGTGAACTGGTCCACCGTATATATAACTGGTAAATGAATGGTGTATCTTTATAGGCTACCATTTCTGTAGTTCGTTGTTGATAACCTGATACCATAATCGACAGTTCGTGTTGTTCATGAATCACTAGCTGTCGATTATATATCAGCCATGAAATAAGCCAGGGTGTAGAAGGAACAGCTGTCCGTAGACGCTACCGCTCTTGCCAACGACACCATCTGAGTAGCGGATGGGTGGGGGGGGAGGGGGGAGCATTTCCTACCTATGTCATGGAAATATATGTGTGTTGGGGTGAATCGGTTCAGATACATATACTTTGTGAATAAATATGTTTGGTAATTTCACCTAACCATTGGCGCTGTTATCGACTGTGGGTTCCAATAGCTTCCATGATGGGTTCGCGTAATTAAGGTTCTACGATTGCGAGCGTGTGATTGCCCCCTTGTCACATCCCATTGCGGTCTTGATAGTATATGTGCTGTCATAAAGATGAACCGCTCATGATCGAATAACTCGTTAGATGAGCCATGCTGAATTAGCAATGGATTTTCTCGGTAAAAGGCAATACGCATTCGGTGAAGCAAATGGTATTCTACGAATATTCCACTCTTATCCCATCTAAGCGTATCTCTTGCAGAGATTAATTGAATCATTCACTGGCAAACAAAATTGTGTTTCCCCGTCTGTGTCTCTATCAGTTTCCATGGGTATCACATTTCATACACTTTCATGTCAGTGCTTTGGAGCCTTTTTAAAGAATTGGTGTAGTATACGGCTGAGATCATATCAAACCTGTTGAACTGTAGAACATATGCAATGTTGGTGAGCGTAGTATCCTCTTTAATATTGAAATAGCCCTCTGTCTTCAGGTAGAATGGAGGATAATCATTTTGGACTAGGGTTCGTTTCATTAATGAATTTATATATAAATTTTCGGATATGGAAAATGGTAAATTTTTGATGTACATGTTAGCGTGACTCGTACATGTTATTGTATGCCTTGAAATACAGTGTTTGAGATAAACTGCTTCAACCTGAGAAGAGACGAAGCTAAACAAAATACACACATCTATTATTGATTACTAACACACTGGTAAATTGATACGAGGTGTGGCATAGTTATGTAAATCGGGATAAGTTTCACGTTCCTAAGCAGCCAATCTCGCTGCATCTACAATTATCCATTAAGTAAGTAGTCACGGCTTTTGAATCATATCCACATTTGCTTAAATTACAACAGGCGCGTTCGGAAAGACTCAGAAGGATATCTCGGATGAGGCATATTGATTCTGAACCTCTGTAATGGACCACCGCCGTCTACTGAACGTCGGATATCAGATACCTGGAATAGAGAGTAGAGATGTGACACGATTTGTTTCTGTCGTAAAGATGAATCAATCATGAATCAATAAAGATTGAACTTTCTTCGAGCCATGCTTCGGAGGAATTTATAGCTGAAACCTGATTAATCAAAATTTTCTACCGCATGTCACATTTTTGACGATTTCTTCCAAATGACTTGACTACTTGACTTGGGATATGGTCTTGAAAATTCACGCAAGTTCCAATCTATCCACGAGGAAGATATTCGAAGAAGGAAAATGAAAAATAATAATTTCAAATTTACATTTATTTTGTACGTAATTTTAGTCAATGGGACTGTCAATCGGGCATCACCCACTGAAGTATAAGGACCCCCAACTGCAGCGTCAAATTGATCTACAAGTGTCATGCAATAGTACTGGATCACTCTTTTACCTATTTAGTACCTACAGGTGAAAATATTAACCAAATCATTTTCAGTATTAATTTTTCATTTCATATTCCTGTATTTCTCAGGTGAATTTGACTTTATATTTGTCATATATCACTTGGTTGTATTGTTTGACACTTGTACTCTGAATTTGGGGTCTTTATACTTGACTGATTTAAGCCCTATTGACAGTGCCATTGATTAAAATGACGTACAAAATAAATGAAAATGTGAAATTGTTAATTTTTCTCCTCTCGATATTTTCCTCGTGTCTAGCTTGACAAGTCGGTGAATTTTCATGAACACACTCCAAGTCATTGGAGAGATATCACCGAAAGGCTGACAAGGGGTGGGAAAACTTGATTAATCAGATTTTTAGACATAAATTCCACTTAGTTAGCGGTGGATTTTCTCTATAAAAGGAGATAAGGAAATAAATATCCAGGTACGCCTTGGCTAACGCAATTTGCTGAATTACCTGTGGTGGAACAAATTTTCCACTCTTATCTAATCTAAACGTATATCTATTAAAGGGATCCTTTGAATCAATCATTGACAAACGAAACTACGTTTCCCTGTCTTTCTCTATGTCTGCTCATTTCCAGACTGGCGCGAATGGGTATCGCATTTCATATAGTTTCAAGCCAACTAGTACTTTGTTTTTTTTTAAAGGAATTTGTGTAGTAAACGGCTGAGATCATATTGAACCTGTTGAACTGTGATAACGTTTTGTAGAACAAATGCATTGTTGGTGAGAGTAGCATCCACTTTAATATTGAAATAGCCATTTGTATTCAGGTAAAATAGAGCATAATCATTTTGGAGTAGTGTTTCGATATGCCTCAGTCGATTCGGTATCAGCTAGGGCATCGATTTATCATTGATATCCAGGTATATCTACAGCAATCTGTATGAAGGAATGGCCATAGATCAGCATAGGCTCGCCTGAAATAAAAAAAAATATAATAATAAAATATTGGAAATAGCGTGATGGTCGTTCGTTAACAAAGATGTAAAATACAGTTCACCAGTGAAC
The DNA here is from genome assembly GCA_036873755.1 of Hanleya hanleyi. Classification (NCBI taxonomy): domain Eukaryota; kingdom Metazoa; phylum Mollusca; class Polyplacophora; order Lepidopleurida; family Hanleyidae; genus Hanleya; species Hanleya hanleyi. Next base: position 24,903 of record JAVTVY010012656.1, read on the forward strand.
GATTAGCTTCGATTTCGTCATACATTCATGACATTCTACCCAATTCTATATTTATGTTGTGCTACAGTGATGTTCAAGTATAGGATGGCATGCACCATGCAGCACGATATGATTAATGTTTGCTTGCTCACACAATGCCATACCCAGAATTATGTCTTTGGTCGGATCCGCTAAAACGGCATGGAAATCAAGTGGTAAAATAATACCTCAACTATGCCACAAACATACACTTACATACATGCATATGGCAATGGATTGAAAGGGAATGCTCATTTTGACAGACAAATTTCTCAGGTGTTGAAAGGCATGTGCACATAAGATTTTCTAGCTGTGACACTGCTCTTATCACCCCTTGGATTAGAATTGGTGAAGACGGATTGGAATAGTCAGCGAAATGATCTGGTGTCACAAATACAGACCGGCATTTAGAAGGGTATTATTTTAGAAGAGTTCATTTCTGTCAATTTTATGCGAGGTGGCCAATCGACTACAAGCTCGTCTGAGAATCTATCTTGCCATTCAGTCAAACTTTGGTGCATTCGGAGAATTTCCGCTCCTGGATCAGAGTCCAATTTTGTTAGGCTTAACTCCGCAATGACGAAAAGTAGTTTCCAAATAACAAATTGTATTTCTTTGTACGTCTACGCGACATGTACGTTGATACACACGTATTCCGTCTGAGTGCAGCTTTTGAATACTTAGTTCGTGCCTAAAAGCATAAATGCAATGTAGTTTGCTGGGACGGTTTTGCTGTTTGACGTTGGATCCTGCCGCCACAATGTAACATAAAGCGTGGCGTAATATCCTTCAGACCAGTCTCTAACAAACATCGTGCCGTTTTCGATGGTTTTCCTATCGTATTCCGCAAATGTAAAAGGCTAACCAGAGAGCAATTCCATGACACTTATGCTTGTCGAACCCGTCAGTCTAGGACCGGGATTATTCGCCTTCTAAGAATATGAACTGTCATGAAGACCTAAGAGGAAAATATTACCGTGTGTCCTAAGTGTCCTAATCCGAGGGTCTCGGTGTGAGCCGTAATATCCCATGAACTTCGTGCCTTCTTCAGTTTTTGCTTTCATTGTCAGTGCATCCAGGAATACAGTCTTAACGAAAGACATAACACCCGTAATAGTAAGGGATTATACATTATACGATCGATGAACATGAGTAGATAGTAAAGGATTATACATTATACGATCGACGAACGTGAGTAGATAGTAAGGGATTATACGATCGATGAACATGAGCAGATAGTAAAGGATTATACATTATACGATCGACGAACGTGAGTAGATAGTAAGGGATTATACGATCGATGAACATGAGTAGATAGTAAGGGATTATACGATCGATGAACATAAGTAGATAGTAAGGGATTATACGATCGATGAACATGAGTAGATAGTAAGGGATTATACGATCGATGAACATGAGTAGATAGTAAGGGATTATACATTATACGATCGATGAACATGAGTAGATAGTAAGGGATTATACATTATACGATCGACGAACATGAGTAGATAGTAAGGGATTATACATTATACGATCGATGAACATGAGTAGATAGTAAGGGATTGTACATTATACGATCGATGAACCCGAGTAGATTGTAATATATCACACATTATGAGACCGATGAGTCTAACTAGAAAATAGGAGATTATACATAATCCGAACGATGAACCTAAGTAGATAGTGATGGTTTATACATTACTAGATCGGTGAACTTATTATTATAAAGATGATAAGAATAATGGGATCGATTAACCTAAGTAGCTAATAATTAGTTATGCTTCTCTCTTGCAGAAAGCTAGCCTATGTTTATGTATAGTATGATTATCTTTTGAATTTGATGCTAATGCTGTTACATGGAATATGGGAATGGTCTTTGGGTTATGGACGCGGATATTCTTTAATGGACGACGGCTGAATTATGAATGGCGGACCAGACGCTTGTAATGCATTATACGATCAACGACCCTAAGTGGGTAGTAAGGGATTATATATTACACGATTGATGGACCGGAGTAGATAGTAATGTGTTATACATTAAGGTTACTGTATCGGGTTCCAATTGTGTACGTGTACAATTTTGCTTAATTACAGGGCAGTGCTTTTTTGTATCCATACAAACTATACATTTTCTGAAAGCTCTTGATTCAAGGAATTTAGATAAATAAATAACTTTCTCGAATTTAGTACAAGGATCGATTTATTTCAACATTCAGTCCAATATTCAAAGCTGTTCACAGTTTGGGTACTGTACAAGGTGTTGACAAAAAGAAATATCCTTCAGTCTAATTTCTAAATTTAATTGAGTAAATAGCTGGTCTTAAAGTATTTGAACCATTATAGAGATTAGCATAATTAGTGCATTTACCTGTATGGAGACCGAGCTGAATGTTTCTTCGACTGTCACAGCTTTTAATATTCTGAAACGATATTCTTTGGAGTGTAAACAATAGATAACCATCAAGACAAATCCGGAAACGTCATTCGGTATATTCAGCTCTTTGCAATCGATTTATATCAGCTTTCCGTGAGCTGGTTCCGCGTTGAATATTGTCGCAACCTGAAAGGTAATGATGTCTGTCATATCTTATATAACGCTATTCCCTATTGTCTTATCCCAGTGCTTTAGATGTACCAAGCTGAGTATCATTGGTAAATTGATCCCCTGTTACTGGATGATCAAGCTTTGCGGAACTGATGAACTGGGCTTAACCTGCATTATACACAGGAAGCTTCTTTCATCATAAAATGATTGCAAATGTGCATAAGCCTGGAGATGTGTATATACCTCAACAATGTAGTTTTAGCTTCGTCACTCCGTCACATTCGGCTATATATAGTAATACCTGTTCATTTAGAACAGCGTTCTCAATGCAGGGACGCAAATATAGATAAATCAACCATCCGATGGTACATACCACGCTGAGAAAACAAAAAGGATAAATGTTGTTTAACGTTATGGTGGATTTCATGGGAAATTGCTCAGTAGCTGAATTAATTGGTTGTAACTCCACCGCCCAATCGAGACCGGACTGTACCTTCTCTAATATTGTATAATTTTCCGCCTCGGACGAAAGGGGAAATGCCGCATGATGCCCCGTACACTGATAACGGATATATATTTGAGAATGTTTCAGCATAAAGGAACCGAAATATCTAGCGCTATCTCTCATCATGAGTCCCTGATTCATGTAGAATTCCTAATTTGCTACCTTAAAGCATCACCTCTTGGATTTCGAAGAGCTTGGCCAGATTCACAAAAGACGTTCTAAAAACTCCCATTACATTCCGACAGCCGCGATCCGCCCAAAGGACGCCGTGTTCTCATAACATGTAGGAAAACAAGACGTTTGCGTTTACGATAAATATTTGAAGCTCAGTATTTTACCATAGCCCGTATAGTGAAAATTTGAGACCTAAGTATGGAACAAGTATGCCGAATTTCGGAGGATTTGAGTCAAACGTACGCCTAGGTATAGAAAGAATTCGGCCACTGGGTGACCACATGTAGAATAGTAGTTATTTTCACCAAAAATAAGAGTCATACGAAAGTTATTGCTGGTCTGTATATTTTGAAAGCCCAGGCAATATATGTTTCAGAAGTGATGTGCATGAGATGCCTCCTCCTCCGAACGAAGACCGAACAGTATACGGTAAAGTTTCGGATATGGCTTCGCAGTAATGGGGACACACGATCTGCAAGCAATCTTATGGATGGCGAAGTGTCGGCAAATTGTCAGACCAATGTATGACACTGTATGATTTCCTTTGATGGGCTCACTGCAATATAGAGATATGAAAAACTTGATATCGATGTTGAACTCGCCAATGTATACATGTGCTGACTCACGTAAGGAACGTTTTCATAAATTTACAGAATTTGTTGGGAATATTTACTTTGATAGATATTCACCTGTGGCAAAAAGGAATGAACATCAGGAAAGATAAAGCAAACGTTTTATTGATCAAAATACGATTTCCTTGAGAATTCTCGTAAGCCTGTATTCTGTTCCACAATCTGCACACAGCTAGAATTCTCCGAATGTCACGAACAATCAAACAGTGTCTTGCATTGACAAGACTTGTCATCCTTGCGCAAAGGGAATCGGATCAAAGGAAGAGCTGCACTTGCACAATACGATAACTTTTCTCGTAAAAAAACTACTATACTTTCAGTATTGTGCGCTCATCTTTTTCTGTGGTTCTTTAGCTTTATCAGAAGGCTTGGACAGCTATTGAGAGAGAAACTATGGATAAGCTATAGGGAAGAGCACTTGATCGATATAGCAGCACGCCGCTTGTGTATTTTCGCTGAAAATTGGACCAAAACTAATCGAATTACAAGCGACTGGTCCGTTGTTCATAATTCAACCGTCGTCCAATAAAGAAAATCCGCGTCCATAATCCAAAGACCTATTCTACATTCCATATAACAGTATTAGCACCAAACTCAAAAAGACAAGCAATCAAAGTATACATAAATATAGGCTAGTTCTCTGCAAGAGAAAAGCGGTCAACAGTTATCAATGATGCCGGCAAGACATCATAATGTTCCAATCACTGCGCGAATGGATCAAGTTTCCAATTCCGGAAACTCGCCGGAAACCTACATGACACAGTTTCCAATAGGTTTTCGGCGAGTCACCGGAATTGGAAACTTGATTTATTCACGCAGTGAAAACTATCCACAGCGAGCAGATCGTATGTATATAGCCGTTGGTGAATGAGGAGGAACGGACTTAGAAATGATAAACATAGGCAATCAATCATAGTATACATAAACATAGGCTAGTTCCCTGCAAGAGCGAAGCGGTCACCAGTTTTCAATGATGCCGGCAAGATATCATGATGTTCTAAAATGATCAAATCTGTATCGTTGATCAGTATTCTTAATCCATGTGATATTTGTTGTAAAGTCGCCATCTAAAGAATGATGTATCTCAGTCACGCTTTGATCGAGACTGTTCATATGAGCACCATGAGGATCCTGAAGTACATGGGTTCATACGGCCCTTAGCCCCGAGTTAATAGTCCAGTCAATCTAGCGAGAAAATCACCAAACCTAGAAAAAATTGCAACAGAAACGGGGTTTGCGGTAAATAACTTCTGAAGTGATTCCGAACAACATATCAAAAATGTGGATTGATGTAGACAAGGGAAAATTTTTAATTTACATAAATCCAAAATGGCCGCTCATTGCTTGTTTTCTGTCTACATATTTATGTGGATATTACATTCAGGAATGTATTTTCAAATAAAGGTTTGGGCTAATACATCTTCGCATAAATAATTGACAACGGATGAAGGTGGAAGACATTTGTCTACCCAAAGTTCAAAATGGTCGCCATTTTCCAAGATGGCCGCTATTTTTCTGCCAGTACATCTGACAGAGAAATAGATGTTTGTGTCCGATTTGAATAATGTTTGTGTCTATATATATAATTTTGATCACGCCAAATCTGATTCTGCTGACCAGAACTACCGTACAATGCACCTTTGACATCAGCAGTGAAGATTACCCAGATGTTTACCTTCGCCAGTGCCTGGCCATTGTGGTCGAGTGTATCTGTATTCTGACCGAAAAAAAAATTAAAATGACGTCACTGTGACGTCGTCATGGCGGTCGCGTGGATTTTTTTGACATTTTCTTGTAGAGCTCGACCCAAAGATATAGTGTGGTAAGTATCAGCCCTCTAGCCTTAGCGATAGCGAAAATATGTAGGAGCACTTTCCGCCCCCCCCCCTCGACTCCCCCAGGCTGCGGTACACCACAAATCGCCCAGGCCAGATAGGGTTAAATGGACAACTGCTGTCCCATAACTGTCTGATCCATGTTCTCTCTTTAGAGTAGCATCATTCCCAGCCATGGTTCGTCTGACAAAGTCGTACCATGGCAGATAGCGGGTCTGCCATAGCGATAACCAGTCGTCAGTCTTACTTTCAGGAGTTCCACTTCACATTTGTGACCTCGTGATATGGAGTATAGAGACATGTATAATAGAAGGATGTAAATAGTGACACAGTAGTTGTCTTGAGGAACAAAGCGAAGAAGAAATAGTACATAGATGAAATCGACCAAACGAGTTCGATCATGCCCTACCTACCCGTATCGATAATTACCCCGAGGGTGGCCACCAAATTCGAACATTCTCGCAACCAGATAAGCAAAATTAACATTATCTCCTGAATTATCAAATTCTTCAATTCCTTGAAAGACCACCTTTACCTTCATATCTGAAGGAGCATGGTTTTCTGCATTCCTTGAAGAAACATCTTTACCTCTATACATGTCCACCGTTACATCCATGCATGAAAGCTTCACCGCTACCTTCATACCTGACTGATCACCGTTACCTCCCTTTGTTCAAGGATGTTCCTTACCTCCATTACTGGAGGGCCACCGTTACCTGCATACATGAATTATGTCTACCGTTCCCTCCATTCCCTGAAGGACCACCGTTTCCTATATTGCTCGAAGGATCACCGTTACCGGTACCTCTATTCCTGGAGGTCTACCGTTGCTTCCGTACCCCAAGAATCACCATTACTTGTATACCTGAAGTTCAAACGTTACCTCCATTACTTGAAGGACCATTGTTATCCACATAACTGAAGATCCATCATTACCTCCATAACTGAGGGGCCACCGTTACCTCCATAATTGAAGGGCCACCGTTACTTCAATTCCTGGGGGTCTACCGTCTCTTCCATACTCCAAGAATCACTGTTACTTATATACCTGTTACTTATATAAGTTCCTCCATTACTTGAAGGACCACCGTAATCTCCATAACTGAAGATCCACCATTACCTCCATAACTGAAGGAACACCGTTACCTCCATAATGGAAGGACCACCGTTACCTACATTCTTGAACGACAATTGTTATCCACATAACTGAAGGACCACCATTTGGAGGTCCACCATTACCACCATTCCATGAAGGATCATTGTTATCCACATAACTGAAGGACCACCATTAATTCCATTCCTGAAAGGACCACCTTTAATATCTCCATAATTGAAAGACATCAGTTACCTCCATAACTGAAGGCCCACCGTTACCTTCATTCCTTGAAGGGCCACAGTTGCTTCTATTCCTTGAAAGAGCAGCGTAACCTTCACACATGAAGGTCCAACGTTGCCCCCATTTTTTGGATGGTCGCAATTACCTCCATAACTAAAGGTCCGGCGTTGCCTCCATATCTTTAGGACCACCGTTTCCGCCATACCTGAAGGACCACCATTACCGAGCCACCGTTACCTCCATTCGTTGAAGGATCTCCGTTACCCCCCATAGACCGTCATTACCTTCATACATTAAGGTCCACCGTTACCTCCATTCTTCTCTCTTGCAGGAAACCAGCCTGGTGTTATGCATATCATGATTCATTCTGTAAATTTGGTGCTAATGTTTTTATATGAATTAGGTCTTTGGACTACGGACGCGGAAATTCTTCAATGAATGACGGATGAATATTGAACGTCGGACTAGACGCTTGTATTTGTAGAATAACTGTTACATCCATACCTGATGATCCACCGTTACCTCCATACCTGATGGTCCACCGTTACCTCCATACCTGGTAGATCGCCGTTACCTCCATACCTGATCATTCACCGTTACCTCCATACCTGATGATTCACCGTTACCTCCATACCTGATGGTCCACCGTTACCTCCATACCTGGTAGATCGCCGTTACCCATACCTGATGATTCACCGTTACCTCCATACCTGATGGTCCACCGTTACCTCCATACCTGGTAGATCGCCGTTACCTCCATACCTGATGGTCCACCGTTACCTCCATACCTGATGGTCCACCGTTACCTCAATACCTGGTAGATCGCCGTTACCTCCATACCTGATGGCCCACTGTTACCTCCATACGTGATGGTCCACCGTTACCTCCATACCTGGTAGATCGCCGTTACCTCCATACCTGATTGTCCACCGTTACCTCCATACCTGATGGTCCACCATTACCTCCATACCTGGTAGATCGCCATTACCTCCATACCTGATGGTCCACCGTTACCTCCATACCTGGTTGATTGCCGTTACCTCCATACCCGAAGAACCACCGTTACCTTCATTCCTTGGAGGATCACCGATACCTCCATTCCCGGAAGACTACCCTTACCTCATACCTGAAGGACCACCGTTACCTCATACCTGAAGGACCACCATTACCTCATATCTGAAGTACCACCGTAACCTCATAACTGAAGGACCACCAGTGCCTCCATTGTTTGAAACATCACTGTTACCTCCATACCAAAATGACCACCGTTTTTTTCATTCTTTGAAGGAGCACCGTTACCTTCACGCCTGAAAGTCCACCGTTACAGATATTCCTGGATGGATCACCGTTACCTCACTTTCCGAAAGGCCACCGTTACCTCATACCTGAAGGACCACCGTTACCTCTTATCTGCAAGACCACTATTATCTCCATTCTTTGAAGGATCACCGTTACTTTCATACCTGAAGAGTCACCGTTATCTCCATTCTTTGAAGAATCAATGTTACCTTCATTCCTTGAAGGAACACCGTTACCGTTGGATTAATATGCTGGAGATGGTATCCGACTGTCTGAACAGCGGCCATCTTGAAAATGGCAGCCACCTTGGCTATTTGCTTGGTCAAAATATCTACAAATATTATCAGTGTGAATGTATGTGAAATTGCTTTAATTTGTAGTGCTTAATTTTAGCAACTCTGCCCAAGGTAGAGTGTATACTGTGTAAAATTGACCGAAAATATTGCACAGAACGGCCATCTTGGATATATGCAAATTAAAAATGTTCCCTTGTCTACCTCAATCTACATTTTTTATATGTTGTTCGGAATCACTTCAGAGGTTATTTACCGCAAACCCCGTTTCTGTTGCAATTTTTTCTAGGTCAAACCGCAGATTGACTGGACTATAAGCGCAACTAGATACAAGTCACGAAACTTAACGCCATAGACCAATACCAAGGAAAGCTTGCAATAGTTCAGACTCATTCTAGTCTCGAGAAACTCCCTACGAGAAGAGGATCTAGGGGAAGTGGTAGCCATCTCCCCAAATTTTGGGGGCGAGTAGATACGTGTATGATTTCCGCGTATGATCTGCCGGCCAGTAACCGTTAACTGTTTCCATCAATTAACGGCGCTAAGCTGCACAAATTAATCTGTCGTAATAGTACTAAACTACCCGGTGTATATGACATCTACTGTGTGATAACTGTGTGTAAGTACGCGAGAAACTGTTATCTATTTCTTCCCGATCAACTTTGAATCAAAGCAATATGAGTAATCTCCCGTGTTCAAATGTTCACATGTTCACGTTTATAAATAAACGGCTAGAGAGCTCATAATTATTTTAACTTGTGGGTTAACCCTATCTGGCCTGGACCATTTGGGGGTCTATCGCAGCCTGTGGGGGGGGGGGCGTAAAGTGCCCCCCCTATATATTTTCTCTACCACTAAGGCTAGAGCGATGTAACTTACCACACAGTTTCTTTTGTTCAAGCTCTACCGGGAAATGTTAAAAAATCCAAGATGGCAGCCATGATGACGTCACAGTGACGTCATCTTCTCGGAAGCCATTTTTCGGCTTTCTTGGGTCGAGTTTTCATTTTTCCGATTTTTCTCTCGAAAAAAATCAAATCAAATATAGAATAATTAGTTTTGCATAAATAAAATACATTCAAGACCTTTCAGGCAAGGAAAATGTGAAGAAATAGAGCGAAAAGATTGAAAAACACGACTTTCGCGGATACCACATGGCCCATTTTGAATCACCCATGATCCTCTGCCCGGGGGTATATGAAAATAGGCTCAAAATGACCCCAATTTATTATGGTTCATCAACTGATTGCAAAAATCTCTTCACTAATCCATTCAAATACGAGAGATCCTGAAGGATCTTGGCGCCCACCATTGTCCGACAATTGTAAGCTAATGGTCTTTTTTGACCATTGTTACTAAGAAGAAACGATTGATTTGTAATTTTGTTTACAGAATTTCGAATTTGAGCGAAAAAGATCGGAAAAGGGACACTGAAAAACACCAAGATATAATCTAAGTTTCAGGAGTTTCAAGATTTCTAGAAACTGTACTAATATCGGTTGTTGTAATACAAGAGAAATGAGCAAATGTAGTCTGAAAGTGAAAGTACATGTACTGAGGATCCTTCGCCTTTGCTTTGTAGTATTTTTTTTATTTATTTATTTTTTTTCACATGTCATCATTGGGTACTGGAAGGGAGGTCCAATCTCTTTGACACTTTGGCATGATCTATGAAATATACTTAAGATTTTATAATTAGGAACGAATGCTAATTCTGTTCTGTTTACTGGGCTAGTTTGAGATGTCTCTTTCAAGATATCATGCTCGAAAATAGTAAGATGGTACAAGAGATCCGGTCCGCACAGTAATGTTGAAACTTCAAAAGTGCCTGAATCTTGATTATCTCCCTTGGATCGAAACATGCAGTAGTCTACAGTTGTCGAGTTGTGACGTTGAGCCACAAGAGTGACGTCCCTTCATGTAGCCGACCCGCGGCAGACGAAAGGATGGAGCAGTTTACTTGCTACTGCATGGACTAAAGAAAACTGATTTAAAATTTGAAGAAATACACTTTAATTCCGAATTCGCCGACTCGTGTGATGCAAAGTCACAACTCGAGAATACCGTATTCATTTCAAGCGTAACTTGGATTTTCGAATCGGACTAAAAAACGGTATATTGCACTACTAGGACCCATGTGAGACCTGTGTATCACATTTCAGAAAGATCCATGAAATATTTCTTGAGAATTCACGATAACAATGTTTCAACGGGAAATTCAAGATGGCCGCCTTGTGGCCATATTGGATTTTCGATTCGGACCGAAAAAGGTATCTTGCACAACTAGACAAGGAGAAACTGTGTACCAAATTTAACACAGATCCATGCAGTAGATAAATAAACAAATTGCTTATGGATAACAACTTCTAGTTTATTCAGGACGACGTTTCGATACAGGTACTAGTATCGTTCTCAAGATTGACTTGAGAACGATACTAGTACCTGTATCGAAACGTCGTCCTGAATAAACTAGAAGTTGTTATCCATAAGCAATTTGTTTATTTATCTACTTCCCAACTTCTAAATGCCACTTAAGGAAACCATCCATGCAGTAGTTCCTGAGAAATCACGATAACAAAATGGGAAAATCCAAGATGGCCACCTGGTGATCGTATTGGATTTTCGATTCAGACCGAAACAGGCATCTTGCATATCGAGATCCTAAGGGGAACCTATGTACCAAATTTGAGAAAGATCCATGCAGTATTTCCGGAGAAATGACGATAAAGTTCCATGGAGAAATCCAAGATGGCTGCCTGGTGGCCATACTGGATTTTCAAAGAGGACCGGGAAAGGCATCTTGCACAACTAGACACCAAGGGGAACCTGTGTACCAAATTTGAGAAAGATCCATGCAGTACTTCCTGAGAAATGACGATAAATTTTCATGGGGAAATCCAATATGGCTGTCTGGTGACCATATTGGATTTTCGAATCGGATCAAAAAGATATCTTGCACAACTAGACCCCAAGGGAAAACTGTGTACCAAATTTGAGAAAGATCTATGCAGTAATTCCTGAGAAATCGCGATAACAAGGTTTCATGGAGAAATCCAAGATGGCTGCCTTGTTGTCATATTGGATTTTCAATTCGGACCGAAAAAGGTATGTTGCACAACTGGATCCTAAGAGGAACCTGTGTATCAAATTTGAGAAAGATCCATGCAGTACTTTCTGAGAAATGACCCCTTACAAACATAAACGTGGGGATTGCGTAGGGAAACTGTGGGGTATTGGTGGGCGCGTGGGGTTCGTGTGGGGCGAAGCGTGGTTTGGAACTTTCCTCGTGGGGATAACGTAGGGTTTGTGTGGGGCAGCTGCCCACGGTTATGCAACTTTAGCATAAATATGGGGATTATGTAGGGCTGATGTGGGGATTATGCCGGGTGAATGGGCGAGAATTCAAAGTCCGCGTGGGGATGATGTGGGGCATAACTTTATCTGCTAAATATTCAAAGTGTAACGTGGGGTTCGTGTAGGGAAAATGAACTTCGGAGTTAATCGACTGAGTTGTTTGTAGGGATTAGGTGGGGTGGATTTTTCCCAGCGCTCGTAGACAAAGTCCAATGTAGGGAATGTGCCGGGCTGTGCTGAAAGTTTAAGTCCGGCGTGGGGATGATGTAGGGCAAAATGCTCGCCGTTTTCATAGCTTAAGTTAAACGTGGGGATTTTGTTGGGCAAGCATGTTTTCATGCATAGCCTAAGACGATAGTGGGGTTGAAGTGGGGCGATATTTTATTTGCACATATAGTGTGAGACAGATGTGGGGATCATGCAGGCAGACTGTGAACTCTGTTTTCTTAAAACAGTAAAGATTTTGGGCCAGTTTCAGTTCAGTAGCGTCAAAAAGACGGATACGCCAACCCACGCAGTCAGAAAACAGGTGATGGGCCATCACTTTTTTGTGGTGATGGGGTGATGGGGTCTGGTCATCACCCTTTTAGGGTGATGAGAAAAGGTGACGACAAAATCCATCACCCTGAAAAGGTGATGAAACCAGGCCATCACCATAAAAGTGTGATAAGATCCAGTCATGATGAACGACGAGTGGCCATCCTTGGTCATCACCCTAAGAAGTTGATGAAATCTCATCACCTTTTTAGGGTGATGACAGATGAGTGGTCAGACAAGATCATCACCTTTATAAACAGCTATATCCAAATAAATATTGGTTTCCTAAAATATATTTACCTCTACAAAATTTCTGTAATATATCAGTTTCATTATACTGTAAATTGATATAATTTGTAATTTTACCTGACACACGTAATAGGTATAAAAAGATTATTTTTTCATTCACTTGCATTACTAATGGAAAATTTATTTACCCCTCACCAGAAAGATAAAGATTTGACTTGGAAAGTCTATGTAATACGCATAGAGTTGTGTTTAGAAATCAAAGAGTTGTCCTTCTGGAAATTATTAATAGAATCTATGGTATCGAGCTGATGCCATCAACCCAGGCATTGCTAGCTGGAAACGATGAAAAAAGTACAAAATTAAACATTGAAGCTCAGATATGTTTAGGTGAGTTTATCAAAACGACAAAACGATTTGAAGAAGAATATAATTATACACAAAGCTAACAACAAAGAAAAAGTAACTACCCCTAGCAAATCCTAAGCGACCGATATTAGCATAATAACCACATAAATATCTCTAGTTCCCCCCCCCCCCCCACCCCAGCAATTAGCTGAATTATGTTTCGATATTGTTCTCTCCGGCCGTCACATGTTGTATTCTATATGTATTTAAGATTGTAATTAATGCTGTGTATTTCAAATTATGTAAAAGTGGGAGACGCAGTAATAAGTCTATCTTAATGCGCTCCAACAATGCACAAAATGCAATAAAGCATCATATAACCCAAGAGTTGTGCCCCCTGTCCTGTAGCTCTTTGTACCTGTGGGTAAATTTGTTTGCACTCCAGTGAAAGCGGAAGGGCCCAGAATCTGACACCGGGCGATGAAATGCCAAACTTTATCTGTTGTGGTCCGGGCTGCAATGCCGCTGTTAAAAAACGGAACAAAGAGAGGAAATATCCATGGTTGATGTAACTTTTCACCCATTTCCCACCCGAGAGAAAAATGCGTTGCGTCGAAACTGGGTTCAACAGTTCAAATGGTTCGACGCGAAGCGACATGGGGACCAAACAAGTTTACCCGGATTTGCTCCTTACAAGTTACAATACATTTTGAAGGAGGTGTTGGTCCAACTTCGCATAACGGTGCCAATATTATTCCCATGGAAGGTGGACGCCAAGAGACGGTTAGTTTCTTTCCCTGTGCCGTAGACAATGATCATTGTTGTTATATTTAGCTCTATCGCAACTCGGCATGGCTGCACGTTGTTGAACTGCGGGCGGTTTGAAGCAAGTTTCCTGCTTGTCAACCACATGCAGTTGCCTGGCCAGTAGGATATTGGATGGTCGATGTCTACGTATAATTATTTCCAATAAATTATGAAAATTAATAAATATTAAAAAAAAAAATTAAATCGATTTTTTTTAAAATATTTTTTCTAAGTGTATTTCTCTTTCATCTTTGGCTCAATTAAAGTCATTCCCTATAATGTCAAGCCGAGTTACTACAGCTTTTAATTATCTACCATACCTTGCCCTCTATGACATAGAATAAAATAGTTGGGAATAGAACCGCTCAACACGGTCATTTCAAAACATTCTCATAGACTGAGGGCATTAAGGTTAATTTGAAAATATTTAGCAGATGCTCAGAAAACCATGAAGAATAATTTTTTTCAATTCATTTTATTATTTTGGCCAGCCATAGCTGCTTCTGTCACAGTATTTCAAGATATTTGAGAACCTCTGTCATCATTCTATGAAACAATCATTTACATGTACAGCCATAAATGAGACCTGCTACATCAAACCTCTTTTATGGGGTAGAAACACTATGATTTCCCTTTCTTCCACTGTAACAGTCTCAAACTCAATAACAATTTCAGGTAGAAAATCCTCCCATGTCAAGTTCTTTGAATAATGACATCCATTCATTGCTAATAGTGTGTCCCCCCCACATTCCCCCCCCCCCACAAGTATGTATCCAGCCACACCTGAATCTACATGTATTCTGTGTGTGATGTGCATTCCACACACCCCCCCCCCTCCTTCAATTGTTTGCCCTTTAACTGACTCTGGCACATGCCGGTAACCCGTGATGTTTGTACTGGTGCTCACCTAACCCTTTTAGCCTGACAGAGTACATGTATATGTACCAAATTAATACTTGTATATTTCACATTTTATGTCCCATTGCGAAATGGCTACCGTACTCCGACCTTTATGGTGAATACAATTTGTACTATATATGGTTTTCTTCTACACAACAGTACATGTATACTTGAACAGTTGATAAAATGGTACATTGGCTGCACTTACTTGTTGCAATATACTATTATGACGTGACGTCATAACAAAATGGCTTGTGTTGTGACATCACAATACATGTATAAACTTATGTCGGTTACATGTACACATACATGACATAAGTCAGGCTGCTAATTTACTTCTGTTCATGGATTATACTCTATAATTAGATCCTGGTATTTATAAATGAGTACCGTTGATTGGTGAAAATCCATGATATGGGAATACTCGATATTTCGGTGAGATTTTAATCGATTTCGATGCCAGATACACCAAACTGTTCAGAATTTCCTGCTTTATTTGCATAATAGATTAGGAGATATTTGAAAACAACTTTTCTGTTCTTTATAGACTGAGGGCATTGAGGTTAATGTGAAAATATTTAGCAGATGCTCAGAAAACCATGAAGAATAATTTTTTCAATTCATTTTATTATTTTGGCCAGCCATAGCTGCTTCTGTCACAGTATTTCAAGATATTTGAGAACCTCTGTCATCATTCTAATCTATGAAACAATCATTTACATGTACAGCCATGAATGAGACCTGCTACATCAAACCTCTTTTATGGGTTAGAAACACTATGATTTCCCTTCCTTCCACTGTAACAGTCTCAAACTCAATAACAATTTCAGGTAGAAAATCCTCCCATGTCAAGTTCTTTGAATAATGACATCCATTCATTGTTAATAGTGTGTCCCCCCCCCACAAGTATGTATCCAGCCACACCTGAATCTACATGTATTCTGTGTGTGATGTGCATTCCACACACCCCCCCCTCCGCTCCCCCCCCACAGCCATAGCTGCTTCTGTTACAGTATTTCAAGATATTTGAGAACCTCTGTCATCATTCTAATCTATGAAACAATCATTTACATGTACAGCCATGAATGAGATCTGCTACATCAAACCTCTTTTATGGGTTAGAAACACTATGATTTCAAACTCAATAACAATTTCAGATAGAAAATCCTCCCATGTCAAGTTCTTTGAATAATGACATCCATTCATTGCTAATAGTGTGTCCCCCCCCCCCACATTCTCCCCCCCCCCCACAAGTATGTATCCAGCCACACCTGAATCTACATGTATTCTGTGTGTGATGTGCATTCCACACACCCCCCCCCTCCGCGCCCCCCCCCCCTTCAATTGTTTGCCCTTTAAACTGACTCTGGCACATGCCGGTAACCCGTGATGTTTGTACTGGTGCTCACCTAACCCTTTTAGCCTGACAGAGTACATGTATATGTAACAAACTAATATTTGTATATTTCACGTTTTATGTCCCATTGCGAAATGGCTACCGTACTCCGACCTTTATGGTGAATACAATTTGTACTATATGGTTTTCTTCTACACATCAGTGTATGTATACTTGAACAGTTGATAGCTTATGGTATATTGGCTGCATTATCTTGTGACGTCATCTCTGTGAATGACATCATAGCACTTGTTGCAAATTACTATTACACATACATGGCAGGGTCAGAATACCCAGACCAGAGGTCTGTTTTTTATGTGCACATGCTAGCAGATTAGATTATGGGTCTGTCAATTAATCTTGATTTATTAACTAGGCATTGGCTCTCAAATCCTGCAACTTGCGCATGACCTTCCGGACATCGAAGTATGCCATCACATGCCATTTTTATTTACAGAATAAATTTCACCAAATATGTCATTTGAAGCCATCTTTCATTTTTGAAATATTGAAGTGGCTAATTTAAATGATTAGTCGCATAAAACGATGCAATAAATTGATGTGAAAAACATGGAACAATGAAGCCATAGATGTTGTTGAAAGATTCATGCAGTCCGTGGTATGTGTGGATGTCCACATTATCCATAAATATATAAAAACTGAAGTTGACATAGCCCTATACCCCATTCGAGGTATCTATAGGTCTATACCTCGATCAAGGTATTTTCCCCAACCTGATCAACCTGTGTAAGTTTCAAGAGTTATATGCAAAGCTTCCAAACACTTTTTTTTTTATCAGGGACTGTTATCCTACATGTCCAGTGCAATGTATTGCATAAAATGCCCACAGTGATCATACATGGGAGATAATCCAACAATAGGTAGTTGAATGAACATAAGATATTATTTGATACATGATGTATACTGATATGAACTAGTCAAGTTTTGACAAATTATTCCACCTAGTCACAAAACAATTGTAAACTAAGTTGCACATGTTTATGTTATTCGTCCTATCGCTGTACTAGGGCTGAATTTAATCAGATTTTATGGATTATATAGATACAAGCAGGTCTGTTATAACTGTGAGATAAATTTGCAGTGTACATGGAGTTAAATATGTTTAATTTGTCGATTAGTATAATTCAAGGACGATTATAGGTAAATATGCGATATTGCTGTCTCAGACAACCCAGCTTCACAGCGAGCTGTTCCTACCCGTAACTGACTTTCATAAGATTATAACTTTAGGAAATACAGATAAATTGCTATGAATAAAAATTTAAAGAAATAAAATGTATCCTCCAGTAATTATCGGAGGACAGTTAGTTCACAAAATACACTGTACTAAAGTTTAAGAACTTTTTGACATACATAATCAATTTATTAAATAAAATTGGCACCAGACCATGTAGAATTGAATTTTCATCCCAGTTGTGCGGGTCATTAAAAGTTGATGGAACAGCTTATTGGTTATTGTCTTTTCTTGTTCAGCGAGAGTACTCTATTTTGGTAGTATCCCTAACCAGTTCATGCAGTGACAATAATTTGCTACAGAATGTATACTGCCCTGATTGAGTTTTATCTAATTGTATTTGTATTTCAATGATCTATAGGAACAGGCAAAAACTGGACCCCACTCTCATTGTGTGCATTGGTAACAGGATAATGGATTAGATCGGCTTGTGGACCTCATGTGAATACCAGTTATCCTCTCCTACAAGGAAAGGAAGTTACACCTGGAGGTGAGGAAATCTTATTATCACTGCATGTCTGAGAAAAAACTGTGATATCCTGTTCATTTCTAAGAGATGGTATGTCCCACCAGCTGTGGGGAAAGGGGTGCCAAACCAGTTATTTGTAGCTTATTTTGAAAAAAAACGTCTAAAGTGATGTCCCCAACAATTTTTTGTTGTTATTTACCTGGCATGTTTCAGGGTCAGCCCCTTGACTTACTGTACATTAGGCTAAGGGGTTAAGAGTTTCAAAGTTGTTTCAAATATATTCCCAGTAACAGATCCATACTGATGAAATGTTTTATAACACTTTTTATACGCCCGTCAAATTTGACGGGACGTATTATGGTATAGCGTCGTCCGTCCGTCCGTTAACTTTTTCTCGTCAATGCAACTTGTCCTAGATTTTCAGTGGATTCTTCTGAAATTTGTTACACCTGATCGGTACCATGTGAATATGTGCACAAACTTTTTTCGGCCCAATTCGACGTTTTCTTGAGTTACTCCCCTCGATTTTGGTCTGAAATCCTTGTATTTGGAATCTACTGTCTTCGTCAACACAACTCGTCCCAGAGTTTTCAATGGATACTTCTGAAATTTGGTATGCATGATCGGTACCATATGTAATTGTGCACGAACTTTTTTCGGCCCGATTCGACGTTTTCTTGAGTTACTCCCCTTGATTTTTGTCGAAAATCCTTGTATTTGGCACCTACTGTCTTCATCAACGCAACTCTTCTCAGAGTTTTCAATGGATTCTTCTGAAATTTGGTACACATGATCGGTACCATGTGTAGATGTGCACAAACTTTTTTCGGTCCGATTCAACGTTTTCTTGAGTTACTCCCCTTGATTTTGGTCTGAAATCCTTGTATTTGACACCTACTGTCCTCATCAATACAACTCTTCCCAGAGTTTTCAATGGATTCTTCTGAAATTCGGTACACATGATCTGTATCATGTGTTGATGTGCATAAGCTTTTTTCGAACCAATTCAACGCTTTCTTGAGTTATCCGCCCTTGATTTTAGTCTGGAATACTTTTATTTGGCACCTAGTCATCGTCAACGAAACTCGTCCTGGGGGTTTCATTGCATTCTTTTGAAATTAGGTGCACATGATTGATGCCAAACTTATTTCGAGTTGATTCAACAGTTTCTTGAGTTACTCCCCTTGATTTTGGTCTGAAATCTTTTATTTGCCACATACTATCCTCGTGAATGCAACTCGTCTCAGACTTTTCGATGGATTCTTTTGAAATTTGGTACATATGGTCGGTACCATGTGTAGATGTGCACAAATGTTTTTGAGCTGAGTCGACGTTTTCTGTATGCTCAACCATATTTGTTTCTTGTATTAATTTATTATGATAGCTCGGGCATTCAGAATATACTAATCGTTTTTCATTGTTTGACTTCCAGCTTATGTTTGCAGCCAGTTCAAGGGCACAGTGTGGTCCAAAGTAAGGAGACGCATCACTCAGAAATGCCATGATGCAGCAAGGTCAGGTAGAGTACGCCAGAAAACACCAATGAAGAAGCATGATCTCCACATGTCTGAAGACCTGGTGGACTCTTCTTCAGCTTCACTCTCATCTGCTGTGGATTTGTCATCCTCTGACGATGACAACGATAGTCCCCCAAGGAATGCTAAAGGCCATCCCACAACAGGTGGGAAAAGACCAAGACAGATTTTTTTAAACCTTTGAGGGATGAAAAAAAAAACATTCTACTTGACACAGACTTTCATTGTGCTTCCTATTTTGTGCTCGGGTGTTTTAAGACATGGTACAATATATATTTTATGCTGTTAAAGAATAAAAGGTGAAATACGCATGGATTTTGCTTCTGCTGGTGGTTATTTTAAGGGATGGATGATATTGCAGGAGGAATCGGGACAGACTAGACCGTCTGTACAAATGACATGCCCTTTCAAATAGAAGATGCCCCCTCCCCCACACCCCAGAAATTCTGTACAGATGGTGTTTTGTGCACCCTGCCCCGTAATTTCCCCATTTGTGAGGATACTGCAGAGTGCTCTGCCCAATTCATTCCCCACTCCCAAATAACTACCCCGAAAATAACCCATTGTTGGTACATTCGGGGGCGACAACCCCGAGCCATCCCCTAGGGTTACTGTGGAGACGTTGCCATACCTCTTTGTGGGGGTTTCTGCCCCATATTGGAATTACTGCCCCGCAGATTCCCCACGTGGGGATATTGTGGGGTTTTGTCCCATGCTGGAATTACTGCCCCGCAGATTCCCCACGTGGGGATGTTGTGGGGTTTTCTGCCCCGCAGATTCCCCACGTGGGGATATTGTGGGGTTTTCTCTCCCATATTGGAATTACTGCCCCGCAGATTCCCCACCTGGGATGTTGTGGGGTTTTCTCTCCCATGCTGGAATTACTGCCCCGCAGATTCCCCACGTGGGGATGTTGTGGGGTTTTCTGCCCTGCAGATTCCCCACGTGGGGATATTGTGGGGTTTTCTCTCCCATATTGGAATTATTGCCCCGCAGATTCCCCACCTGGGGATGTTGTGGGGTTTTCTGCCCCGCAGATTCCCCACGTGGGGATATTGTGGGGTTTTCTCTCCCATATTGGAATTACTGCCCCGCAGATTCCCCACATGGGGATATTGTGGGGTTTTCTCTCTCATGCTGGAATTACTGCCCCGCAGATTCCCCACGTGGGGATATTGTGGGGTTTTCTGCCCCGCAGATTCCCCACTTGGGGATATTGTGGTTTTCCGTCCCATGCTGGAATTACTGCCCCGCAGATTCCCCACGTGGGGATGTTGTGGGCTTTTCTGCCCCGCAGATTCCCCACGTGGGGATATTGTGGGCTTTTCTGTGCCATGCTTGACTTACTGCAGAAATACTGTGGGTCTATCCCATACCAGATTTAAATATAGTTCCCCGCATCATCCCCACATGTAGGGAACACGTGGGGCTGAGGTTGGGATAGTGCGGGGATTTAATTCAGCTAAGCAGCATTAAGAAACTCCTTTTCCATGACTAAGTCCAATGTGGGGATTTTACCAAATCCCTACACATTCCCCACATTGGCTGTCCTACACATTCCCCACATGATCCCTACACAGCTTGCCCCACATAAACCCCACCAATTCCCCAGCTTATTGGTTTGTAAGGGGTTCTCCAAAGAACTTGAAAATATCAAAAATTTCATTATATGGAATGGTTTCCCTAGGCGGATATGTGAAAAACTGTTAAATAAATATAAAAACCCGACTGAGAAGAAAAGTAACAACTCTGAAGAAACTTGCAAAATATATGTGCGACTTCCTTATCTCGGCAAACAAGGAGAACGTATTGTTAACAGATGTGTTAAGAAAGTAAAATGGCTATTAACAGGTGCCGCCAATTTTGTCATTATTTACAATACTCAGAAGGTTTCCTCTATTGTGTCATACAAAGATTTTATTCCTGTAAAACTGAAAAGCTATGTTGTATATGAGTTTAGCTGCCCAGGATGTGGTACTAAATACATTGGCAAAACTGAACGGTGCCTCTTTACGAGGTTAGAAGAGCACAGCCGAGACAAAAGTGAGATCCAATCACATGTCTTGAATTGTCTTGGTTTTCAACACATATATGATCTCATGACTATACCAGTTGGTGCAGACAAAAGACGTACATTTGCTCTGTCCCCTCACATGTTATTACCAAATGTTAAAATAATAGACCAAGCTAAGAATTGGAATGAACTACTGTTCAAAGAAGCACTTGCTATCAAGAGTAAAACACCCAAACTAAATCATGGAATAATGGCATCTAAGGACCTGATTGTCTTTAGGTGAACATGAGCTTCATTGTATTGACTAGTACTCACTAATATATTGAGTGTAACTCACACCAGTGGTATTGTTTGCTGAACTCCAATGCTCGCTTGTATATTTGCCGCCTTTTCTGCTCAAACTTGTATATATAGCTGACTGTATACTCCAATTGTTTATATGTATTCCTGATGATGGCATAAGCAAAGCCGAAATATAGAATATTTATCACAATGACTTCCATTTTCGGAGTTACTTTCATCCTAGGATATGTGTTAACGTTGGGGAATATCCCGTGCTGACTAAAGTATGTTCAATAGATGCAATAAATAAAAGAGCATATCGCGCGTCCTATGACGCCTTTTGTTTTGATTAGAGCATTATGTTCATCCCTGTGGATGATCACTAAGTCCAATAATGTTCTTTTCTTCTCCCAAGGACCACGATCATGAAATGCGAGGTTCGAAAGCCATTCTTCTCACAACAGGACTAGATCAATAGTTGTTGAATGCATAGCCCCCCACCAATCATGCACCAGTATTGAGATGTCTTTAGCTGCGGGTAGGAAATTAGTCATATTTTGAAATTATTAATATGCATTCATCAAATTTTTAACACCTGTCTTGGTTTTATAAATATAAAGTATATTTGTCGCAGCTCATTTCCTGAGCTTTTGGTTTAAATAGTTTATTTGACGACAGGAGCGCAATAAGCCGAACTTATTAGTGCGTCTCCCGATAATCGTAAAGGAAATACATAGTGACAAAAGTATAATATAGACATATAAATATACGAAAGTCATTCACTTATATAACGATTTATTCTTATGACATTGGGAATTTTTTGTCTTCAGTAATATTATCTTCAATAAGAAATGAGTAAATCAGGGAAAGTATACAGGCCTGCAAACTACATGTATGATCATTATAAAAAGACATGGCCCGACTGAATCACGCAGAGACGCCATGCAGCTCCCGTCATATCTCAAGGTAGGCCGCCATGTGAGGTCTCCTATTTGTCAATAAAACCATGGAGTTCAAAGTTTTAATTCCATGATCAAAAAAATAAACATTGAATAAAACAGTTCTGATTGCCAACACATCAAGCCATTTCTTTAAAAAAGATATATGGACCGATTGATTCACGTGGAGACTTCATCACGCATGTGGCGCCCGTCATTATGCAACCTGTGAGGGGCCCTTCATTTGTAAATAAAACAAAAGGACGCAGTTCAAACACCAACACATCAAAACATTTCTTTAAAGAAGACGGATATTTTTCATAGACCAATGTATTGAAATATCCTTTGCGGAGCCTAAACCCTTCCTTCTTTCCCGCATACAAAGTATTCTCTATAGGGCCCATTTCCAGCTCACGAACCTCATTTTCAATACATACTGTCGGCTTCTTTATTAAAATTATACCATTTTCAGGCATTACAGATCGCTGGAATACGTATGTAAGTTGATAAAAAAGAATCATTTAAAGTAACATGTCCATGACGGAACAATCTATCCACGGGACGCAAGCGCCGTAGGCCATGACTATTGATCGCCCGACCGAGAATCTCATTTTTTGGTGGATGAAGAAGAGATTCACGAAATGTAAAAATCCACATCAAACAAGTAAAACACTGGGGAAAATAAACAAGAAAGAAGTCATTAATTTATCTTGTCAAGTCTTATATAAGCGAACACTCATATATAGGTGGTGACAAACCGCTGAAGTGGAGATGGGACAAGAAAAAGAAAAACGTTTTACTTTTAGTTTTACCCTGTTTTTATTGAAGAAAATCACCGACATCGGTAATACCACTCCACATGATTACGGAATGCATTGGATATATACACACACGAAGCAAAAGACATGGCAAATTACAATAAAATCTATAACACGGGAATGACGCGCGATGAGAAAGTAGATTTGATCCGGCGCGTTTTTTAGTATCGGGATGGCAGCTTTCTGTATGTTGTTCATTTCTGCTCACGTCAAACGCCAGCCGTTTGCGCACGTGAGAAAATGAACATGCGAAAACGAACGTGCGAAAATGAACGTCAGAGTGCATTAAAAAAATGAACGTTCAAAAATTTCTGGAAGTATATGATTCAGTCTCTCACCAAGGCATCTCAAGCCTTTACTCGCATGGGGTGCAGACAAAATTAGGGATTTAGGGCTCTTCTGAGAATTGACTGCTAGACTGATATTTAACAGCGACTAGAGAGAACGGACAGAATGTCCGACGAAACAAGGGCTCGTCCCAAATGCTTATTTCTAGGAAAGAGTACGAGCTAGATTAAAAGATAGAACCCAGACAGTTTTTCCTTCCGGACCTTATGTTCTTTTACACAGAAACCTAGTTCATTATCCCACTATACTAATAGTTATACAAAGGCCAATGCAAATTATTACTCCCGGTGCTATTTAACTATCACTGAACTATAGTTGCCAATCATCTCCGGGCATTTCGAATGAATGATCTTGATCTAATACCGAATGATCAATAATCAAGAAGAAAAATAAACAGATTAATACAAGAAAGCTTTGAAATTACGCATGCGTAAATATACTCATGGTGTTGAGTATCACAAATATCAACGCGCAATAGGTCAACGAGGTATTAATATTTAAAAAGACAATAGATTCGAAGCGCTTCGACCCGTTAATTGCTTATACCGAGATTGTGTTGAGCTTTGGAAATACCATTACCACTAATGTTAGCCACACATGATTTGTATTGATATTTCCCATAGTTTTCTTGGTAATGCATGAACTATTATGACGCATATGCTATTAATGAATGCAGGGCTGTATACGTCAAATTGCTAAAACCTCGATAGGTTTGTGATCTATTATCCCGCGCACAATATATACAAATCTACACGATATTATCAACGCGACATTAAGATGTTAGGCAAATAGTTGGTTTTAAAGGTCCAAACTGAAATTATATGCCACAAAAACTGCTTAACGAAAATTCTCTTCCATATTATAGTCCTAATACGTCTAGTGGTAGAAGATCTGAACCCAACAGTGTCCTGACATTGCACATTTGGCGAATGACCCAACACACCGTATGCTCACTACTGGACTCGACTCCGGTTCGTTATTTTGGGCACTTACAAGAGTGCGACATGTGCAAAATATAATTTGCAGCAGACATGATAGGCCCAAAATTGCTTTAATAAATACAGTATTGCAGGGTGTGCAACTCCTAGGTTCCAATGTCTCGCATGAACAAGAGGACAGGCTCACTGCCAAGCCTTGCTATCACGTGGTATGCCAGACAAAGAATCAAAGAGGCAGCTGCTCAAAATCGACCAAAATGTCCGATGCATTCGCGCGAGAGTACCTGCGTTTTACCTATTAAGAAAATATACAAGCAGGCAGCCGTAAAATAAATTGAATTTTGCATCCATACTCGCGAAAGTTTTTCCCATTGAGCTCATTTATCAATTCCACAAGTGAAATATATCAACAATAAACCATGGATAGCGTATCGAAGAGGAATAACCAGAGCTCATTGGATTTGTGAAGTATTCAGCCACCACAGTTTAACCACGGCATTTGAGAAGGGACAAATATCAATTGTGCCCAGAACAAACATGGTATTCCAAGCTCGCTTGAATTTTTCATCTAATAGCTGCATCACCTTTGGTAGGAGAACGTAATCTAGGCGGACTTGGCATGGACCCGGTCAACTCATCCGTGCTGACGGGTGTAATCATCACCACCCAACAGAGCCAACTGCACTGCTGCTTCCTTGTATCCTGGCCGCGAATACATCTGAAAATGTCACACATAAATATTCGTAGAGGTTTAGTCGTTACTTCCACTTCCATCGAGGGAGCACACTACT
>JAVTVY010012658.1:0-53419 GCA_036873755.1 Hanleya hanleyi
TATGGAACGAGCATTGAGTTTAGCCTCGCCAATGCAGCGAGTGGTCTATACCTACTTCGGATGTGCTGTGAGAAGACTTTCCGTACGCGAGCTACGCTCCCCTACGGGCAATACATACGTGTAATATTAAGACATATCAATGCGGTACCTTATTGTATAATCATACAGTCATGTACTCTCTCGGATTGTCACTCCGGTCTATCGTTATATACGGTCGGATCATTAGAATAAAGCTATGATCATTAGAATATACAAGGCTGTTCAGTCACAGCCTTGCATAACGTAAGACGGACCCAATTATAGTGCAGCAGGTGTGTTTATGGCTAGGCCATTCCTACCACACTCTTCCCCCTCACATTTTACGAGTGCCTCCAGAGCCGCCAATGTCATCCCAGATATTTTGGGAGTAAGTTCTTAAAATCTACTCGATTCCATAAATACCATGTTCACCGGACCCAAACCCGAAACTCGCACAACACCCGATGGGACACCCGCCCAAATGCGGGCGGACTGATCAGAACCGCCAAACTGTAGATTCCATGTCTGTAGTTCTCTCCGCACTAAAGTGCTTCATCAATAAAATATTTAGAATGAGAGTCCTTGATCGCTGGAGCTCGATACGACACCCATTTAGATTGATGTAATTCCTAGTGCTCAACATACGATAAAAGCAACAGTCAATATTTTGAAGTCTATATTGAAGAGAAATCTCACATGGCAGTTCTTAACTACTGTGGTCCAGTACTTGTCACCCACAGATTGTCAGTCTAAAAATTTGGTTACGGTCTTTATTAAGAATTTCATGTTTATACCACCATCCTCCATCAAATTTGAATGTTAATAATAGTCCAATTGTATCCTGACGAACCGGTCCCCCCTATAGCGTGCGCTAACGTGCTCAGACGCCACAAGCGGAATTTAGGAGATAGGACGGTTACCTCTGCCTTCTTAGTGGCGACCCTGAGTTAGGGGAGACAGAAATGCCAAAGTTAGTTGATAGCGGGAATACATGTGTTTATCAAAGGCTTACACTAAGAGCACTTGGACCCAGTTGGTCAGGAGCCAAAGCCAAGAACAATAAATAATTTGGCCAGAAAAGAACTTATCATTTGCTATAGTTCACCATACTAGAAGAGTTAGCTAAGACACTTAGATATTCAGGCAATATAAAATGACTACCCCACGTTCTTTTCGCCGGACCAAAAATACTAGAGCGGATTTAGAATCTGGAATAAAACACATTTTCATATTACGATATAATTCATAAAATGCCTGAAACCGCGCGGAATATCTACATAGGATAAACAGAATCTTACTGAGAATCATGAGCACTTTTTTTCTCTCTTGAAAGTGACCCCAGATCATTTGGACCATAATCAGCTACTAAATATAAAAAAATACCGTTACAGTTTTCTATTGCTCTATTAATAACAGAAAGTGACTAAAATCAGCGAAAACAGCGTGAATGTCGAGCTGGATAAGAAATATATGTTAAAACGAAGCCCCCGACAGCCAAGTACAGCGGCAGAAACAGAAATAAGATTCGACATATCGATAACATAAATCCATGACATTATCCCCCGACGACAGTTTCCCCAGTCACAGTTTCCCCACCGACATTTTCCCCGCCCTAATATTATGTGATGTAATAATTCGATCTGCCAACAATCACAGTCGCGGTCTGCCGACAATCACAGTCGCGGTCTGCCGACAATCACAGTCGCGGTCTGCCGACAATCACAGTCGCGCTAATTTTCCCACCTTCACTTTTTTTAAGTTTGCACGTTGGAGAGTTCCAGGAATTCAAGGCCGATTACTTTTTAGTTGACCATCGGAAGAGGAGCAATAAGATGAAGACAATTGTATGAAGAGATGTTCATATATACACCCACTTTCTCGGGGTGTTCTGACGATTTAGACAGACCTGAAGTTTCAAACAATACATTATCACAAAATAAATCTACTCAAAAGTATTGATTACCCACTGTATAGTCACAAACTATAGATAGCCTTGCCGGAAATTGACGAAATAACACTTGAATTCAAATTTGATGTGGTCGTCACAGGCATACATAAGACCATGCCAAGAAATAAATAACACACAGAAAAGAGAACATAACAACGTGGGAACAATAATATCGTAATATTATATATTGATAATCTATTCTTATTTATGTTGCATACATCTGACGATGTTCCTCTAAAAAGTAATCTCTCTTGAATTATGCAGTACGTATGTGCATGTTTGCCTGGGAATTGTGATAATCTTGTTTGTAAATGGCATTGTTTTTTGCTTTTTTTTTAACAATCATTGATATATGTATATATATTTTTATGTTTCTATATGTATTCATGTATGGAAATAAAGTAAAGTAAAAGAATTCCTAGAACTCTCCTACGTGCCATTCTCATGGCATCAGATTGAATTTCCGCTTTTGTCAGATATACCCTCTGATGTCAAAGTGGGGCAAATTGCGGCGCGCAGCTTTTCTGCGCATGGCTCTAGTCCAATCAACAGCCTCCGTTACTAAATGAAGCGAACTTGTTGAGATTACCGAATGGGACTGATGATTTCCGAAAAGGTCGACGTAAGTTCGGCGAGCCAATCAACATAGGCGATGTATATCGACGTATTTCTCATCCACCTCCTTCATTGATTGTTTTTATTACTTGCTGCACATAAATATATAATAATATATACCTCGCTGAAGTTCGGATGAGTAATTTTGGTTGAGTAGTTTTTCGATATTATATTTTGTGTTGACTTTGATCTGTATTGTGTTACCCTCCCTTACTGAGTTCAAAAGATCGGCGACATGAAACACATATCATTCGATACACATGGCCATTATTCTGGAAGACGGGGGTATCCCAGCAGCCTTTGCGGCAGCCCCTAACAACTGTGGCGTGGGCTAAAGCAAGGCATAGCGACGTATTCACTTAGCCCAGGCAGACCGCGCTTCTCGCCGTTAAATCGTATTTCCTTGACGTTTGCGGCTGGTAATCGTTTGGAATCGATAATATATTATTAATAAGGTAACATCTAACAGCTGAAAGCATCAATTGTGTGGCAAATATAAACTGAGCTTTCATGACAATCTCAGGCCATATTTACAACTAGCACGATGAGTTACGAATATTCAGATACTCTGCCAGGTGAGGCAAAGACAAGATATCAGTCAAAACTCTCGCTAGTCGTTATTTACCATTTCATGATCAATTAGTCAATCATTTAATAAGTCAATCATTGAATATGGATAATTAACAGTTTTATGGGGGGAAATTAAAACAGATTATCCGTGCTATATGCCGACAATAACGGTGTTGCCGCTGTGTTAACCCCAGGATTTTAACGGCTGGGTTAGCGCCCTGTAGATCACTGTTGTGGGTTATTTAGAGCTGTTTATTACCCTTTCCCGGAGTCTTTACCACACAGTTGATCCTTTCAGCTGTTAAATGTTACCTTATTAATAATATATTATCGATTCCAAACGATTACCAGCCGCAAACGTCAAGGAAATATGATTTAACGGCGAGAAGCGCGGTCTGCCTGGGCTAAGTGAATACGTCGCTATGCCTTGCTTTAGCCCACGCCACAGTTGTTAGGGACCACCGCAAAGGCTGCTGGGATACCCCCGTCTTCCAGAATATAATTTTCTGAAAGACGCACGCTTGTTGATTGCATGGTGACATCTGTCACATGCTTGATCCATTTTCCAGGGTCATTATCAAATAATGCTTACAATAGCTCTGTTTACCGACGGATTGGAGGTTACACACTCTGACGTTGGGAGAATGCTACGTGCAAACTTTAAAAATAAATCAAGGCGGGGAAATGACCGCGACTGTTATTGTCGACAGATCGAATTATTACAGCACGTAATATTAGGATGAGGGAAACCTCATACTGTCGTGAGGGAACTGTCGGTGGGGAAACTGTCGCTGGGGAAACTGTCGTCGGGGGATAATGTCGGTATTCCTTCACAAATATTACAGAGTGGATGGAAAACCGCCAGACAACCGATCCCAGGCATTTTTTTTCAAGTCCCTACTGCAAGAAACGAACTTTCTAGTCCATAACAGAATAGTGTTTGAAAACTGTCGCTTTTTTGTTTAATGTATTGTGTATAGCTCCATTTACCTACAGTTTTGTGTCCAATTTTAATATCACCCATGAATCAACTTGCTAAACTGTGATGTACTCAGTGTCATTTTAAATAAAATTGAATGTTGACAGAGTACATGAGTATTTTATCGATGAAAGTGGACAAATGTAACGAAACGAAAATAAAATGTAACATCCTTGCTTTAAAGAGCACATCGTTATGTCAGCAAATCCGAACACAACTCTCAATAACTTCGTCAACGTGTATTCAGTCTAATATGTTTTCATTCATATATTTATTGAGTTTCAGGTTAAGGCCAGGACTCCCTCGCCCAGTCCGGCTTTTGACTCTCCTTTTGTTCTATGTACCTAACGCGCTCGGAATATATGATGAATAGCCAGTGGGTAGTGCAGTTGGCATGGCTGCAGTTTTCAGCGTGTCGGTCACAGGACTGAAAAGGATTTGAGCAGGTAGACCAACAGAAAACTACATAAAGTATAGGTCCGTGTAAAGCTTAACATTTCAAATTTCACCAGCAATACCAGTATTAGTTTTATTTTATTCTTTTAAAATATTTTTGGACACTGACGCCTCGTGATACGAGCGGGCATTTGGAACTGACGAACGGAAATATACGAACCTGCCACCCGAAATCATCGAGAATTTGAGAATGATGACCCCCGGCCGGTTCTTTAATTTTCATATTTTGCAAAGTCTGAAAAGGTTGGACAGTCTATTTTCATATTTTGCTTAAACAAAATTATTTGTTATATTTTGTTATCAATGACATATTAAAAGGTAAAAAAATAATAAAATTTTGCAAAGTCTGAACATTTTGGGCAATCTATTTTCGTATTGTTTTTTTTAAATTAAGAAAAAATCAATTTGTTTTATTGAGGTCGTTTGTTCTCTGTAAAGCACGCGAATAGGTGCGCAAAGCACAGGACAATTTCAGAATGCGGCATAGGTGTGAAATGATCAATGGGTTAAACTAAAGTACACAGGAAAATATGACACTTCCACTGACATAGTCCATGAATAGGTTGTTTGCTGTATCGTTCTCCGTGAAGCCTTTGTCTTTGTCGGAAGGCACGCGAACAGGTGTGAATATGATAATTTCAGTGCATATGCGCAAAACTTCGAGCAAAGAACAAGAGAGGATACGAATTACATAGACTGATATGATATGGAGAACGCATTCTTAAATCTTTACTTTTCAGCGGGATTAAGAGCGTTCCATATAACTTATGAAAATTCCCACTCGAGAGAAAGAAAACATATTCCAAACGAGCCGCCATTACTCGAATAAGTATTCCAGTAAAAATTATTAACGACACTCTGAGAGAAACGAGACTAGAGCGCATCATGCCGGCAGCTTGTGTCGAGCGTCTTGATTGGCCAGCTTTCTTTCAGTGCGCTCATCCCATTCTCTTAGACACAACGGAAGTAACAGCGGCTCTAAACAAAGGATCAGCTGTTCTATCAATTACAATGCCGTGATCGCCACCCGCGCAACTGGGGGATTTTTAACCTAGGCCTCAATGGAACGTAACAGGTTTTTCATAAAAATCTTCTCTCATACTTGTGATAAATTTCTACAACTTGGCGAAGTAAAAGATAGTACATGGGATAACGAGCTCGTCATCATGGCACAGGTTTTAAAGAGTATTATATGGGAAAATCCCATCATTTTCTGACAAATAATCCAATAATTGAGCAAGTTTTGATAAAATGTATACCATAAATCAGCGGTCAGTACATATCGTTCCATATTTATGGCGTTTATCACATTTACCCGTGAACAAGGGGGTGGGGGGAGGGGGGTGCTTGTGACGTAATTTTTACTTCACATTGCCTTGTGCTCTGTGGGGCGTGTCTATCTTTAATCAACCAATTGGATGAAGCCCCGGGAGAATTTCTAGTACATGTACATTAGCAGGCCAAACTGAAACATCGCGGGCGCGGTTCACCATAACGGCCCAATGATTGTAACACATTCATGTTGAGCGACTGGTGACGTCATTGCGATTTAGGCACGTTGGATGCCAACATATCCTCTATTTTGTGTATAACGATATCAGGATTTATAATTAACGTGAATTATGGGAAAGAAATGATACGTGCACGATATGATAAAAACTCCACTTTATCAGAAGAAATATATGCGTGTGAGCCAGAGCTTGTCACTAGATAGACCGCACTACGGTGGCCTAATGGTTAGAGCGTCGGTCTCGTAAACGGTAAAGTATTGGGATCAATCCCAGGCCGGGTCATACCGAAGACTTGAAAAATGGAAATTGTTGCTTTTTCGCTTACGCTCAGCATTAAGAGGATAGAACAAGGACTGGTTCGCTCGGTGTCAGTATAATGTGACTGAGTGGGGTGTCATGTCTGCCTACCGCATGATATTTCAGTGGGACAGCACTATAAAATGGCAGCATTGGATCTGCTCTGTTCCAAGTAAGTGCAAAAAAGTTTATATACACCGATACCAGAAAATTAAAAATGGAAGTACAGTTAGAGCTACCACTCAGTCATTCAAGATCAAGTTGATTCGATATGTTTGCTCTGTTGAACACCGTGATCTTAAGAAGGAAATATCACCAAAGTAATGACATAGCGCCAGGCCTTATTACTATAAGCATAATGGCGTTTACTCAAAATTACTCTAACATATTTTAGGGAATACACGAAAGAGAGAACCCGCCAGCAGTCCCTCCAGAATGCGGCGTAGGTGTGAAATGATCAGTGGTATAAAACAATGCTACAAAAGCAAATCACATGCCCGCCAGTAGTAGGGAAAGGCTATTTAACAGCCAATTGACCTCAAAAATTTGCATATGACCTCTGTGACGTCACAGCGACAGCCAATCAGAAGCGAGTATTTTGAGAGAGGTCAAGTATGGCATGCGTGTGGTGGTCAAAATGGCGGCCTGTGTGGTGGTCAAAATGGCGGCCTGTGTGGTGGTCAAAATGGCGGCTGTGGGTGGTGGGTTCAAAATGGCGGCTGTGGGAGGTGGGTTCAAAATGGCGGCTGTGGGTGGTGGGTTCAAAATGGCGGCTGTGGGTGGTGGGTTCAAAATGGCGGCGGTGTGGGGTGCAAGATGGCGGCGTGTGGGTACAAGATGATAGAATGTATATTCCGGATCGATTCCGGCTCTCCCGATCATCACAGGATGATCAGATATCTCCAATCGGGTCAAACTCTTCCTTCAGGATCAGTCTAGCATCTGTACCACCCTAGGGTTGAGCGTTTATTGTCCCGTGTATCTCCGCAAGAAATCAACAAACAAAATGGCGGCTCCAGGATGGTGTGGGGACGCCCTTTCCACATCACGGCGTCGATCCTAACCATAGCGCCATCTGCACACACTGACGCAAGGGAGACAACTCGTGTGGGCCAAGGGTATGGAAATAGACGTGTTGGAGCTAG
The DNA here is from genome assembly GCA_036873755.1 of Hanleya hanleyi. NCBI lineage: Eukaryota > Metazoa > Mollusca > Polyplacophora > Lepidopleurida > Hanleyidae > Hanleya > Hanleya hanleyi. Next base: position 7,540 of record JAVTVY010012658.1, read on the forward strand.
GGGAGTCCCTAATGGACCGATGGGGTCGAGTGAGGTATCAATGTGAAGCCTTCGTGAAGGGGCATCTAATGGGCTGGGTGTGGGGTTGAACTATCGGCATTCTGCGCATGCGCGGTGGCTCAAGGGTATGAAAATAGCCGTGTTGGAGCTAGGGAAGCCAACAATGGTCCGATGGGGTCGAGTGAGGTATCAAAGTGAAGCATTCGTGAAGGGGCATCTCACTGGACTAGTGGGTTGAAATAGCGTCATTCTGCGCATGCGCGGTGGCCCAAGGGTATGGAAATAGACGTTTTGGCATCTAGGGAAGCCACTAATGGTCCGATGGGGTCGAGTGAGGTATCAATGTGAAGCATTCGTGAAGGGACATCTGATGGGCTGGGGTTGAAATAGCGGCATTCTGCGCATGCGCGGTGGCCCAAGGGTATGAAAATAGCCGTGTTGGAGCTAGGGGCGTCCCTAGTGGACCAATGGGGTCGAGTGAGATATCAAAGTGAAGCATTCGTGAAGGGGCATCTGATGGGTTGGATGTACGGTAGGAATATCATGCGCAGACAGCAATGCGGAGCTCTCGGCCAATCAGAAGCGAGTATTTCAAATCCGTCACAGAGCTCTCAGCCAATCAGAAGCGAGTATTTTGACCCGGTGCATTATGGGACATATCCAAGATGGCGGCACGTATGTTCAAGATGGCGGCACATCCGGTGTCGAAAACTGGCCATTTCGTCGGGATGTGGTCACCTAGTGTCGAAAACTGGACCCTGTATGGGTCCCGCTAGACGTTTTGGAGCTAGGGGCGCCACTAATGGTCCAATGAACAAGTGTGTGACGTCACTTCCGGTTGGGGTGAATGGGCCGTGACCTCTGGCCATGTCTAGACTTGTCTGTGTCTGCCATGTACTGGGGTTTTTTTCTCTACAATGGCGTTCACGTGGTGTGGTGGGTCTGCGCAAGTGTGTGACGTCACTTCCGGTTTTCACTAAAACGATCTCCAACTTTTCCAGCCCCGGCGGGCCCCGGTCCCCCACCGCAGCGCGCGCGCGCGCGTCAATTTAGGGAGAGGTTAAATCCACGCCTATTTCACCCGGATGTAAAAATGACGTCACTTTCGGTTTGGGTGAATGGGGCGTGACCTTTGGACATGTCCAGACTTGTCTGACCGCCATTGTTGGAAAATGGCGGCTAATGGCGGATAATGGCGGAAGGTGACCGCCATTGTGGGAAAATGGCGGATAATGGCGGATAATGGCGGAAGGTGACCGCCATTGTGGGAAACCCCCACAGACAGGTCAGTACATGCATTCCTATGATGTTCACGCATAATAAAAGGATTGATCTGTAATCTGTGTTGTTGTTGTTGTTGTTGCTCTTTTTTTTGGACTAACCCATCAGAATAGTACGTATCACGGACTACACCCGACGTCTAGGCGCGCATGTGTGACCTGGTCTATAAAACACGTCCCTCGGGATCCCACACCTTCATTTCTACGGTTGCAGAGCCATGGCGGAGATCCAGCCCTATGCGACTCGCATTTTACAGCATGCCACCGTGGTGAATTCATTCACGGGTTACCGAGCAGTGGTCCGGTCCATGTTTGCAGATGGCGACGACAACGAGGGGCGACGCCAGATTCTCAACGAGTTCACAGAAGCGGTCCTCGACAGAGTGCACTCGATGGAGAGGCGTGCCATCACTCACCACTACTGGACTATGACAGCCATCCTTGATGCTCGGGCTATGGACCACAAGCGCTCACGCCAGGAACCAGCGACGGCTGGTTGGCCTCACACTAGTCTGTGCCCTATTGACCCTGGCGCTGTGGCATTGACAGTGGGACTATAAATACGAGGGTCAGACAGAGTGTGTGTCATTTACCCTTCGTCATTGGGTCAACCATGTCACCGAGAGACCTGCCCATAAATACCAGGGTCAGACAGAGTGTGTGTGTCATTCACCGTTCGACATTGGAGCAAGCATGTCACCCGTCCTACGAGCCATCCTGCCCCTTACACCCCGGGTGGGGTTACACGTCTATGAAGATAAAGTCACCCTGGTGGAAGACCGTGGAGATATTTGCTGGGCGCCCGCTGAGACCTTATCGAATACGGTGACGCTACCTCGTGACGGCTGGACCAAATTTAAACGGGTGTTGAGCGGCGAGCTCGACGGACACCTCATCCACATAGACAATGCCATCTACGTATACCGTACCACCTTCTTCCTACGTCTGGGCCGCTACCAAGACCCTACGCGAGGCTTCACCCTAGTCCCCGATCTGTGGTCAGCCTTGGAGAAAGTGGTGCCTATTGTGGACCAGCTGTTTACACCGGACGAGCGATCATCAGACCAGTTGGCGTGGGCTCGTGCTATGGAGGACGCGCTGGCTGAAACCCATGAACAACTGTCTAGCCACGAACCCGACGACGATGCCATTGATTACCCGGCTAGACTCAGTCAGCCCAGTGACATGACCACCTGATCCTTTGATCTCACGGGGTTCTCCCTATAAATACGAGAGACAGTCAAATCTGGTACCATTCACGTACTGACCATGACGGAGCATATAATACTGGCGTATCTCAGCTTGACCCCCGAGGTTTTCCTGCACGTGTATGCGGATAAGGTCGATATCATGGAGGAGGTGGGAGACATCTGTGATGCGGTCCCTACACAACCGTGCCCGGCTCACATTCGTCTGTCCCGGGAGGGCTGGACCAAATTCAAACGGGTGTTGTCTGGTGAACTGGACGGCGATCTCATCCACTTGTGTCACGATGTGTACATCCGACGCGGCCCTTTCTTTGCTCAATTGGCTCGGCTAGATGGGGGTACAGTACATTTTACCCTTCACCCTGATCTATGGTCTGCATTGGAAGATGCCGTGGTAGATGTGGATGAAGTGCTTATCAAACGGTCATCAGACGAGTTGGACTGGTCATTTACCATGGCCACTGTGGAAGCCCACGAAGAAAATCAGAAAGAAACTCCGGCCCAAGATATACCCGTTATAAATAAACGATAGAGCCAGGATCCATCATCATTTGTCACCATGAAGCGCTGGGAGAAGGTGTTGGATAACTTATACTACAGTCCCGACAGTCCGGCGGCCTATAGTGCATTGTCGGCTCTCTATCGAGCGGCCAAACCCCAGGGGATACAACGTGCCCAAGTCCGAGATTGGTTAAGAATACAAGACACCTATACCTTACATCGATCTGTCCGTCGCCATTTTCTACGGACCCGGGTCATCGTGGGAGGAATAGATGCCCAGTGGCAAGCGGATTTGGTCGATATGAGCGCCTTTGCCAAACACAACGTTTTACGAGACGGAATTACAGCCTGTCGTAAAAACACAGCAAGACTACTACACGGTGGAGCAGATTTTGAAAACGGAACGTCGACGTGGCAAACTGTTTCATTTCGTCAAATGGCAAGGCTGGCCCAGTTCTTTCAATTCCTGGGTCGCGGCCAACCAGGGGAAACGACTATAAAGCCAGACATCACTGCCGTCCTCCTTCATTCCACGTCCGACCACAGTGCTATGGACCAACAGCAGCTGTCTCTGAACACAGCGTCTCCCAAAACGCGCAAAGCGCAAGTGGGCTTTGTGGTGATAGTGCTAACCCTGCTGAGTGTGCTGTACGGAGGTGTGTTTTACGACGTAGCCTATGTCAGCACGTTACTTAACCAATTGAGAACACCAGCCACCAGCGAAACCGGTCTACAGAGAGCACCAGTCAACCCCGTATCGAGCCCAGTCACCACCACCACACCCCGTGTACAAGCCACGTCGAGCTCCACACCAAGCTCTACACCTACACCAAGAACACCCACTACGTCTCAAGACCCACCGGATTTCATCCCTCACAGTGAACAGACAACGACGACCCACGTTGTACCCACCACCACCATCATCATCCCTGACAGTGTACAGACAACGACGACCGACGTTGTACCCACCACCACTCCAGTTCACTCGTACCAAATTTACAAGAGCGGGTTACCACGACAACGGATACACGTCGAACCATGGACCCACGGTGGCAGCATCCCTTCACGTGTCTCATCGCAGGACCGACGGGCTCCGGCAAAACGCACTTCGTCCGGAAGCTCCTTCAACACGCCGACAGCATGATCACCCCACCTATTGCCCGAGTCGTGTGGTGTTACGGAGAATGGCAGGAAGCGTATGCAGCAATGCCCCACATCACGTTCGTGGAAGGCCTACCCAACCTGGCCGATTTGGAACCCGACACCTTGGTGGTTCTGGATGATCTCATGGCGGAGACGGATGCGCGGGTCACCCAACTCTTTACCAAAGGCAGCCACCATCGACGGCTCAGCATCATCTACATTGTGCAGAATCTGTTCAGTAAAAACAAAGAACATCGGAACATCAGCTTAAATGCCCACTACCTGGTGGTGTTCAAAAACCCGAGAGATACCACTCAACTGCTGCACCTGGCGAGACAGATATATCCCGGCCGCACACCGTTTGCGTTGGAAGCCTTTAAAGATGCCACAACCCCTCAGCACGGGTATATGCTCTTCGACCTCAAGCAAGCCACCCCCGACCACCTTCGACTACGGACCGGCATCTTTCCCGGAGACACCCACCACGTGTACTTGCAAAAATAATGTAAACACACCCACAGTGGCGCCCCCAGCTGGGATGTGTGTGTGTTTGATGATGGAATTTTTTTGGAGATAATAAAAAGAATGAATACCACAGCAGGGTTGACTTTGTCTCTGAGGTGGATAAAAAGAGCAGAGTTGTGGGTTCTGGCATTAGTTGTACATGATGTCTGCGCGAGTACGGAAGCACGCTCCCACGCTCCGTGTATTGAAGACGGCCCCACCCGAGTTGGTCCGAACCATTGTACGCGGTGCGGACCCTGACCTTGTACGCTGTCTGTGCGAGATCGGGTACAACCTGTTAAAAGGCAACGTACCACTGACTCCGGCTCAGAAGACCAAGTTGGCCAAGCATAAGACAGGTCTCCGAACCCTAGTCCAGAAGCGGGTGCCACAAACACAAAAGAAAAAGGTGTTACAGAAAGGCGGCTTTCTCGGGGCCATCTTAGCACCGTTGGCCGCTTCCGTGTTGGGTCCAGTATTGGGTGGACTCTTCGGCCGACAATGAACCACACGAAAAAAATGGTTCCTCGTCGAACCACGGTTCCTTCAAAACCTCCAATCGCCCTACCCTGTTCCACCTACGGTGAAGACCATAAACACCCTCGATGGAGAGATGCAACAGATCTTACAGAGACCGGGGTTAAGCGACAGTGAGAAAGTACAACGGTACAATGAGACGCTTCAACGGTACATGACGTTCATGGACCAATACAAAACCCTCTCTACCCCACTCACACACCGCCATTTTGACCACCACACATGCCGCCATTTTGACCACCACACAGGCCGCCATTTTGACCACACTCCCACAGCCGCCATTTTGACCACCACACATGCCGCCATTTTGACCACCACACACGCCTAGACTATAAATAACGCGTAGTATGTTGCCATTTATTCACAACTACAATCATGGGTACAAGACGAAGGCTATTCAACGATCCTAGAGAACACAGAGAGGTGATTACGAGTCAAGAACATAACGATGGAGTGACAATAATTACAAGCTTTGAGCGGGTTATTGCCGACGAAACGATGATACGGCGAAGTGAAGAACAAGTCGAAGAGCTCAGGAGGGTGGCAATGGAAGAAGATGCGAGGTTGATGAGACGGCGAAGTGAAGAACAAGACGAGGAGATCAGGAAGGTGGCAATGGAAGAAGATGAGGATGTAACTGATAAAGAACTCCCCGACCTAGAGTGGTTAAACAGTAACAGACCTCCAGCAAATACAACGGCTACCCAAACACCAATTATAACAACGCCGGCTACCGACAACAACAACAACAACAACAACAACAACAACAACAACACCACCATCATGCTCTTGGGCCGAGGTAACCCGCCTCAACGAGCAGATTAATCACATGAGACAAGACATGGATCAAATGGACGCTGTGATTTCAAAACAAGAACAAGACCTACATAAGGAAGAAAGTAAATCAAGCTGCAGCGTGTGTACAGACGAGGAAAGCCTGTACGCCCTATTTCCGTGCGGGCATTTTTGCCTATGTGAAGAATGCTGGGTGACGCTAACATGTATAGGGGACACGTGCCACTGCGCTGAAACGGACGAACAGCATTTAAAGATCAAGTGTCCCGTGTGTAGGAAGCAGGTGGCCGGGGTAAAGAGAATCTACCGCTCCTAAAACAAGTGTCGTAACACTTTTTCAAAGGCCCTTTTCAGGGCCAACCCATGTTTTCGAAAGAGAACTTCTAAACTCAAAGCACAAAAAAAAACACCAGCTCCCATCACCCCTATGAAAAAACCTAAGGTCTTCACCACAATAGACTCTTAATGTTGAATTTTTTTAATACAATTATCTTTGCAAAAGAATGAACACTAACAGCCATTTTTTGAATTTTCTGCTATTTTTATTAACACAAATAGAATGAACGTGTTCACCAGACTCTGGGTATTGAATTTTTAATACAATTATACGCTATGAAGGCGCTTCAATGCCTATAGAATGAACATAAAATGAACATAGTGTAGGAATACGTCAGGAGAGAAGCCGTATTTTCAGCTTGAGCAAGACTGGCAGATGATAATGTCAGAATGTTCCAATGCAATAAGACTTGAAAATGTTCAATATTTATACAACAAGACAATAGAATGAACGTCTTCAGTAAAACTCTGAGTATTGAATTTTAATACAATTAACAGTAAAACTCTGAGTATTGAATTTTTAATACAATTATACGCTATGAAGGCGCTTCAATGAACGTGTAGGAATACGGTAAATGTTTTCAACACCAGACTTGTTCAATAGTTATGCAACAAGACTTGTTTGAACTCATCATCGTCTTTCCACCCCTGGTGCACGTAGATGTAGGTAGCAATCTGTTCACGTGGAATTCTGGGAGCGCAGGCAGCTTCCAATGCCAGGGCAATTTGCTCCTCGGTGACGGTCTGTAGTGCCTCAGTGATGAGCGCGTATGAGGGTATTATATTGTCGACACACGTATGCATGTTTATCGGACTGTTGTTCCCACAGCCTGCACATGCTTCGATACGCAAGTGTCGAATGCGAGGTCTGACATGATCCAGGAATGTGTCGATGTACTTCTTACAAATATACTGAGTCACCTGGTCAGACAGGGCTTCATGAATTGTAGCTGTGAGACTCTGCAACTTCCGCCACGCCGTTATTTTCAAGGTGACACCCTGAGGACAAGGAACACGCTCTTGCGTATCTAACCTCATTTTCCATTTGCGTATATGCACCAGGAGCTGGTCGTTGAAATAGGCACAGCTGACAAAGATGTCGTCACCCACATAAAATTTCGCTTCGTCACTCGCCTGTTCGCGAATAACTGCATCGATGGCGTAATCAAGGGTCTGCAGTTTTAGCCAGGTGTCGAAGGTCAAGGCAATATGCCTAGCTGGTCTATCGTTAAAGGCCGGTGCGTTAAAATGCACTTCTTCGTCTTTGACACTCACAGTTAAATAGGCTGAGAGCTCCCAAATGTTCGTGTGGGCTGCCTGGTAGGCCTGCTGGATAATGTTATTGATCTCCTGCACAGACATAGGAAGTTGCACCTCTTCTTCTTTCACGGGCTCAGGCACTTGCTGGGGCACTGGCTGAAGCACTGACTCAGGTATTTCTAAAGGTGTTAGTCGGGCCCGTTTGGGTCGTGCACCGCGTTTGGCAGGTACACCAGACTCTGGGCACGTACGTTTGCTAGATGTACGCTCTTCGGTGGTGTCCATGACTAAGATATCATCATCTGGTAAATCCTGGGCTTGAAGTAGATCTGCTAGTTCTTCATTTCCCGTCTTCTTCAGCGCCTCCACGAAGGCTAGAAATGCATAGGGGCCACGGCGCAGTAGACCGTCGATGAGGGCTCTGTTTTGTGCTGAAGTGGTTTTCTCAGCCATGATATCTTCGCGACCGTGTTTCAGAAGTATGTTTTCCTCCATAAGCAGATCACATAATTCGACCACATGCTGCATCTCATCAATGAGGCGAACACGGTACTTTCGAAGCTTCACTTGCTGGGATGACTCCATGACTGTGGGCTCAGGCTGGTGAGTAACTGCTACGGTGTAATAGTCTGGTGAATTTGCACTGGTAAAATGAAAAAAAGTAAAAAGGTTCTCCACAGCTGATACAAACAGGCAAGCAGGCAAGCAGGCTGGCTGGCTGGCTAGAGGTGAGGCAGGCAAGCAGGCTGGCTGGCTGGCTAGAGGTGAGGCAGGCAGGCAGGCAGTGAGGCTGGGCAGGCAGGCAGGCAGGGAGGCAGGTCAGGCTGGGCAGGCAGGCTGGTCAGGTCAGGTAAGTCAGGCAAGTAGTGCAATGAATACACCCCACCGCTAAAAATCGCCTTCTTTTATACGTTTTTCTACAGTCCGCCATTTTGACCACCACATGCCGCCATTTTGACCACCACACAGGCCGCCATTTTGACCACCACACGCCGCCATTTTGATCACCACACAGGCCGCCATTTTGACCACCACATGCCGCCATTTTGACCACACACAGCCGCCATTTTGAACACACAGCCGCCATTTTGAACACACAGGCCGCCATTTTGACCACACACGCCGCCATTTTGTACACACATGCCACCATTTTGACCACACATGCCGCCATTTTGAACACACACGCCGCCATTTTGAACACACATGCCGCCATTTTGAACACACACAGCCGCCATTTTGACCACACATGCCGCCATTTTGACCACACACCGCCATTTTGACCACCACACAGGCCGCCATTTTGACCACCACACAGCCGCCATTTTGACCACACACAGCCGCCATTTTGACCACACACAGCCGCCATTTTGACCACACACAGCCGCCATTTTGACCACCACATGCCGCCATTTTGACCACCACACAGCCGCCATTTTGACCACACGCAGCCGCCATTTTGACACACACACACACACGCCACCATTTTGACCACACACGCATGCCGACCTCTCTCAAAATACTCGCTTCTGATTGGCTGTCGCTGTGACGTCACAGAGGTCATATGCAAATTTTTGAGGTCAATTGGCTGTTAAATAGCCTTTCCCTACTACTCCCGCCGACATAATCACCAAACATGTAGTTTCCACTCGAGAGAAGGAAAACATATTCCAAACGAGCCGCCATTACTTGAATAAGTATTCCAGTAAAAATTGTTAAACACTCTGAGAGAAAGGGGAGAGATACTAATTTTTCCCCTATTTTTTTCTCTGATTATCACTGTTTCGAATCAAAATATATTTTTTTCATGAAATTTAATAATTACCCGAAAAAAATCTTTCTTTTTTTAAATAATTGTTTCGTGCCAAATTGTTTGTACCACATTTGTTAAAATTCTCCTGTACATGTATTTCTCCGATATTCTCCAGTGAAAATAGTTGTGGGCTGATGTCCACTTCTCGAATAAGCCCATTGGGATGGCGGGGGGGAATTTTCCTACACTCGTTGTCCATACGGGCGTCAAGCCTATTGAGCTGCTTTCCTTAAGGGCTCCCGTAGTCCGTGAGCTACTAGGGGTCACCTTGCACCCCCCCCCCCACTACAGACCGAAACTATGTTTTTTATGTAGGCCTACTTTAGGACATGTCAAATAAGAAACAACTTGTTAACAGTTGATAAACTGGGACTCACTACCCCTTTAATCACTTTGAAATTACCCCTGTGTTAAAAAGTACAATTTTTGTGAAAATAGGGGGTAGGGTTACAAGAATAGTCTTATCTTCCATAATTATTATCCAATCTTTATAATGTTGGTCACATATTATTCAGCATTGTTTGCTGAATCAAATATTTACAAGATACTATTACTATTTGTTGGGTATGACGTCACATAGGGACCATACATACAACAGTATGAGTAGTAGCGAAAGCGGGCATTTGGGAGTGCGTGAGGGTGTGTTTGAGCGATTGAGGGACCATTCTTGGTCCGAATGCGTCGTGTGAGGTGTCAAAGTGAAGCCCTCGGTGTGGGTAGACCACGACTCGAGGGATGTCCACATGATCTGTGACATCATTGGTGACGTCATCAGTAGGAGTAGTAGCCAAAGTGGGCAATTTTGGGGGTGTGAAGGAAGGTGTTTGGGGTAGAGATGGACCATCCGTGGTCCAAATGACCGTGTGGGGCGTCATCTTGTAGCTCTCTGCATGTAGACGACGAATGATATGGTTTTTGTTGGAAGTCGCATCGTGCTACTCATGCGCAGTTGAGCAGTAGTAAGGAAAGATGTCATTTTGGGCGTGGGCAATGACATGTTTGGGCAATCAAAGGGACCCATGTTTGGTCCAAATGGACCGGTTCGGGTATCCTAGTGAAGCTTTGATAAGGTAGAGTCAGACTGGCGTAGTTTTATTGGAAGTCGCACCAATCTGCGCATGCGCAGGTGGGGTGTAGTAAGTAAAGTGGTCATTCTTGAGGTGTGCCAAGGTATATTTGAGAGATTGAGGTTCTATATCTCATCCAAAGATGGAGTGTATAGGGTGTCATCTTGAAGCTTTCGTGGTGTAGACCACGACTTGAGGGGTTTCCATGTCATCTGTACGTCATTGATGACGTCATCAGTACAAGTGGTAGCGAAAGCGGCCATTTTAGGGATGCGTAGAGGCGCGTTTGAGAGACGGAGGGACCATTCTTGGTCCGAATGGGACGTGTGGAGTATTATATTGAAGCTTACGTAAGACAGCGTCCGACTGGTCTGGCGTATCGTGGAAGTAAGGGATATGGTATGCATGTGCAGACAGGAAATAGTGGAGAAGGGGCACTTGAATGGAATTTCAGACTCGAGGTGGACCATTCATGGTCCGAATGGTTCGTGTGGGGTTTCGTAGTGAAGGGCTGATGGGGCAGCCTCGTATTGGACTGTTGTCATCGCACGCATCCTGGCGTACATTATGCCCTACGGGCTATAGGGTACAGGGTGCATCACAGGTACGTGCGCATGCCTGCGATGACGTCACTTTCTAGCTCCAAGACCTCCAAGCTCCGACTCCAAGAGCTCCGACTTCAAGAGCTCGACTTCAAGAGCTCCGAGCTCCAAGTTCTCAACCGATCCATCCCACAGCTCCGAGCTCTGTAGTTTCTCAAATGGCGGCTTCTGATTGGATAAAATCTCTATATTACTGCCAGACTGCGCGTGCGCAGAACGATGATACTAGTCTACACACCAGTCCAATCCGACGCTACCCCACACGACCCATTCGGACCACGGATGGTTCACCTCGAGTCTAAAATTCCATTCCAGTGCCCCTTTTCCAATATTTACTGCCTGCTCATGCTAGCCATATCCCCTACTTCTATGATACATTGGACCAGTCGGACGCTGTTCCACAAAAGCTTCGATATGATACCCAACATGTCCCATTCGGACCAAGAATGGTCCCTCAGTCTGTCAAACATATCACCTCGCATCCCTAAAATGGCCGCTTTCGTTACCACTCGTACTGATGACGTCACCAATGACGTCACATACGACATGGAAATCCCTCAAGTCATGGTCTACACCACAAGAGCTTCAAGATGACACCATAGACTCCATCTTTGGATGAGATATAGAACCTCAATCTCTCAAATATACCCCTGCGCACCTCCAGAATTACCACTTTACTTACTACATCCCAACTGCGCATGCGCAGATTGGTGCGACTTCCAATAAAACCACGCCAGTCCGATTCTACCCAACGAAAGCTTCACTACGATACCCGAACTGGTCCATTTGGACCAAACATGGGTCCCTTGATTACCCAAACATGTCATTGCCCACGCCCAAAATGACATCTTTCCTTACTACTGCCCAACTGCGCATAAGAAGCACGATGCGACTTCCAACAAAAACCATATCATTCGTCGTCTACATGCAGAGAGCTACAAGATGACACCCCACACGGTCCAATTGGACCACGGATGGTCCATCTCTACCCCAAACACCTTCCTTCACACCCCCAAAATTGCCCACTTTGGCTACTACTCCTACTGATGACGTCACCAATGATGTCACAGATCATGTGGACATCCCTCGAATCGTGGTCTACACACCGAGGGCTTCACTTTGACACCTCACACGACGCATTCGTACCAAGAATGGTCCCTCAATCGCTCAAACACACCCTCACGCACTCCCAAATGCCAGCTTTCGCTACTACTCATACTGTTGTATGTATGGTCCCTGTGTGACGTCATACCCAACAAATAGTAATAGTATCTTGTAAATATTTGATGCAGCAATCAATGCTGAATAATATGTGACCAACATTATAAAGATTGGATAATAATTATGGAAGATAAGACTATTCTTGTAACCCTACCCCCTATTTTCACAAAAATTGTACTTTTTAACACAGGGGTAATTTCAAAGTGATTAAAGGGGTAGTGAGTCCCAGTTTATCGACTGTTAACAAGTTGTTTCTTATTTGACATGTCCTAAAGTACATAAAAAAAAAGTTTCGGTCTGAAGTGGGGGGAGGGGGGGTGCGCAAGGTGACCCTAGTAGCTCACGGACTACTGTCCTGTGTCTCTTTATAGCGTTCTATAGGGTATTATTATGAGTAAACTTATCAGTTACAACATAATATTATGACTGAACCCACAAGAAACGTAGAGCGTAGTACATTGGTAAGAGCAAGTAGGTAGGAGGTTAAGTATGAGAAAATACAAACCATACAAATATGCCGTATATCGCTACCAAATATACGGTAACAAGCGCCCTTATTCATTTTCGTCCATTTATTTTCAGAAAATAAATCACGCATCAAAATATCTTCTTGGATTATTTATTACATTTCTTGAAAATATGTCATATGTGCACCATGATCACCATTTCTAACTAAAAATACGCCGCAACAATTTCGCCTCAACCAGGTATAATTGCCTTAACTCCTATATAATGACATGGCCATAGGTATTTCAATGTGACCGCTAGTTGGGCTCAATATGACCTCAAGTAGAAATAGATAATAAATTCACCAAGCAAAATCTAACCGGAAGGGTAAGTTGATTACCTCAACATCCGACGATCAAAAATGAACGTTGACCGTCATTCGGTGAACTAAAAACAAAATTAACTGAATAGTTTTTAAGGTTAGGTTTATTTTTAAGTACATATATACTGTATATATGCATTACTATAAAATAGGCGTTGTCGAGGAGGTGAGAGGTCGTTAAAAATTTCTAACGCAGCTATTGTTCAATGTAACGCGCTCGAAGAGCCTACGAGACAGTTAAATTAGCGATCGAACGCACTCATTGTTCACAGCTAACCTGCTTGTAACGCTCTCCTAACGCATTCTAAGGCCGCGTTAGCAGGCTACTAACGGGCATGCTGTGAATCGTAACGTGCTCGGACTTAATCCCTAATGCGTTAGGTAGAACCTTTAATCTGGTCGGTACTGATTGTAATCTGATCTAATGTGAGTTTATAATAAAATACAGGTATCGTTTTCTAAGGAGATGAAATGATGGGAAATGTTACTGTTGTGTAGTTAAAGCTAAAGATTGAATAGCATATCATAGTATTACCAGTCATAGTGACAATATATACATGAATAAGTACGAGATTATATAAAGCTATAACTTAAGAACCATAGGGCGTGAAAATTTCTACACGGTGGCCCGATAATTATAAGACACATGGACATACCATTATATTACTAATCATAATAATGATATATATGTGCATAAATCAACTCGTAGAAATTATATACAACCATAGTAGACATTATGTAATAAAGGCAAAATACATTACTATTTTTTTAACAAGTGAATTGATAATTATAACACATATATGGTGCTTTGTTGCCTACGTCAATAGAGATATTAAGTATATTACGTGAATAGATTAGGGTCATCAAGCCACCGTGCTCGTCTTCTCAATGGAACGAAAATCCGAAACTCTCAGAGAAGGGCTTGGGGACATTGACGGACCTTGCGAGGACTATATGAGATAAAATACACCCCCGTTCCAGGAGACGGATCCGGTCGTATGGCAAGCCGTTTTACTATTTATTCAGTATTTGGTGATATCATCAAATATTTGATGATATCATTAAATATTTGCTGATATCACCAAATATTTGATGATATCAGCAAATCGTTTGATGATATCACCAAAGGATTTGCTGATATCAATAAAGTATTTGCTGATATCAGCAAATCATTTGATGATATCAGCAAATACGCTTTATTTGTTGATATCAGCAAATGATTTGCTGATATCATCAAATCATTTGCTGATATCAGCAAATACTTTATATTTGGTGATATCATTAAACATGGCGAAATGTCAAATAAGGAACCATAACTTGGAAGACTCCCTGTTCAGAACGAGAAAAATCACAGCGCATGTTCGTTTTCACAGGCTCGCTCCGGTCACCACTATTTCCCTGCCCTCGATAGCGGAGGTTGACTTTTACGTCCTGGCCATGACGCACTGTGACGGGCCCACCCCGCGCATGAGTTTCTGTGTACATCCGACGAGACCCCTCCCCCCGCGCAAGGCCACGCTACATATAACGCGGAATTGAAAAGTGATCGGAACGTTAGAAAAAAAGCGCTTGAGACCATATTGAGTTTACAGGGGCATGCTTAGATAGATACCCTAACACAACTCTTACAATCTGTAACGGATTTAGGACTATAAGATTACACAAGTACACACATCATATAACGATCAAAATAAGCTATATGGATTCATGAAGCTTGGTTAGTTCTATCTTTATCGCACCGTAAGAGCTTTGCCCCCTTTCACAGGTCGGTAAAGAGTCAGACAGACTTATTTCTTGCTGTATGTGTGGGTATACCTTATTTCCTGCCTTGTATGCTAACCAGTGCGACTGTCGCATGTATCCGTTTTGCCCTTTATATGTATCCTCCATGCTCCATGCTGGCCGAGTTTCCCGAAATCGTTACAACTCCCCTCCCGCCTCACCCCATTTTTACTCAGATACTGATCTGTTGAATATCCGTATACATGTCAATAACTCACGATGGAAAAGTGTATCTCCCTACTGTATATTTATTCCCATGCCCTTATATTGATGATTCTACTTGTGTTTTATTAGTACAGTTTGACGAATGATATATACTGGTGTTTTGATAGCGGTGACTATTAAACATATTCCCTACATCACCCAAACCACTGTAGTTGTGTGTTATTGATTTATTTTTTAATATTGTCTGATTCTTTAAGTAGAAAATATTGTATGTGATTTGTCGGCAGAGGGCTTTACCAGTAGGTATAAATTAATTTATCAAACAACAGGACAAGAAGGGAGCAGGCATTAACATTTAGGCTTATTTTTAGGCTCATATCAGCAAGTCATTTGATGATATCAGCAAGTCATTTGATGATATTATCAAATCATTTGAAGATATCAGCAAATATTTAATGATATCAGCAAATGCCGAATAAAAAGTAAAACGGCTTAGGCCTCGATGGTCATAAACATTCACATGATACCATTTTGATATACCAGTCTCTGTCAAATTGTTTCTTCGACTTATCATACTAGTGGAATCTAGTGGAAACGTTAGCGTAATTATTTGAAAAGTAAAAAGATTGATCTCGGCTGTGTCTGCTGTTCTGTTGGAAATGAAACGAAGCCGACTTTGTGAGCAATCACATTGATAAGTTTTCTCCAGTTGAACACCAAGCAAATTGAGGAGATGTACATGCTCAATGTTTACGCCATTGTGAATGATGATACTTTCCGCCATGGAGTCAGTTAAGGTGATTGAAATGACCCATCGGGGGAGGGCGGGGGAGAGAATTTGGCTTAATGTCACACTCAAGTTTGTTTCACTCATCCGTTTGAAATGAACACAGACAATGGAAACTGAATGGAAACTTTTAGTCTATAACATTAGTGATTTCTCGATTTCGGCTATTCATGGATGTATGAGTCGGCATGTACTTTATATTAGCAGTGTAACAGACTGAACTTCATTCACGTTTCAAGTTTTATTCTCCATAATGGATGGAAAATAAAGAAAACTTGGTGTTCATGTATTTCCGCGCAAGATGTTAGGCAGCGTAAGGTACATGTAGGACTTGTAGCTTTGGTGATTAGCGTAGCTGTCGATCCCGCTTATTCCGTCTGCCATTGCTCTCCAAAGCCTGACAGAGAGAGGAGTAGACCTTAGCAGAAAAATGCATTTTCCTTGTGAAAATGCATCCATATGAACGTTACATTTTAATGCAGCATAACTCCACAGATTTAAATATTGCAGGAGCTCCCATTGGTTGATTTTCAGAGGGAGATCACTGTGTGGTTAAAGGCAGCGCTCCGTTCTGTGGCGCAGATAGGTCGAGCTGCTATGAAATTGGAAAGGACATCGTCAGGACCTATAAAGGTGGCTGCTGGACTGGCAACAAGGTTCTATGTTGCGATTACAAGCGTAAGCCATTTCTTGACTCCAAACTGAGCTGTTTCATTCCATGTGTTTCTCGATTTCCTCAAACAGATTGATCTCTGTTTAATTATTTATAGAGCCCACCAACTGTTGATATACAAAAATTTGTACTTTATTAGCGTTTATTTATAGGTCTAGGCTCACTCTTTTGAACTTGTATATATGAAAGTTTGTTTTTCTTGTGAACACATTTTTCTGCTGATATAGCATTTTGTGTGTCGTATAAAGAATTTGTTATAAAGACCTCTGTATTAGGTATTAGACCTCTTAGTATTTAGATTTAGTATTCTCTTAATAAGTATATATATTTATGTAGAGAGGGTTAACCACACCATCGCTTTCTTTCTTAAATTTGTGTTCTACGCCAATACAGAATGGTGCCTGGGAGTGTGTTTCAAAGTTTGCGTAGAGAGGCTCTTGGCCACTTATAGAGGGAGAGGATAGAACGACTGTTATCATGCTAGATTTGACAATCATATTTAAATCGACCATAATTTTATTTATTTTTACGCACGTGTCACTTCTGTATGACATGTTTTCTGTTGTCTTAGCGCGGTTGGGATGCAACGGAATGTTCGATTTGTGCGATTTGCGGTTCGATCAAGTTACATTCGCAGGGACCCACAACTCAGGTATATATGTACCCGTCCAATCAGGATAGAGCATCTCCACATAATAAATATGAGTCTAAACTACAAAATATTATACAGCTATATTTTGAATTTATATCCGCAAAATATAGAACCACCGCAAAAAGGAACAGTAGTTAATTATTACCTTTACAATGATGCGCAATGAAGAAATTGAAGATTTTATATCAGGCTTTAATTGGTACGATTTTCATTAGATTACTTACCTTCATTCAGCCCAGAGGAGACTATCGATGGCAATTGGCGCCGATATTTTAAAGACATTTATATGATTCCCTTCATCAGATTCGTGTTCAATAAATCTCCGCCAATGTGAAGGTTTAATGAGATAAAAGGGGAAATTTCCATTGATATTAAGCAGGTATTTTGTATGCCTGTTTGTTTATTAGGGTCCGGATACGCAGGATCAATGAAATATTCGTCCGGACTACCAGTGATAGACTGTTTCTATCGAAATCAGCAGATGAGTTTCACGGAACAACTGAGGTTTGGGATTCGTTATTTCGACATGGATCTTTGCTGGAAAAGTAACAGACTCTACGCGTGTCACTCTAACGCCTACTCCGGCACACTTACAGACGTGAGTATTACATTTGATTGGCATTGACTCGAAAATGTGATACTTGAGCCACGACTGCCTAATAAATATTATTACAATTTTGTACATTCAGGGCACCCTAGTCTTGCCGAATTTTCATCTTTGTGACGGACAGTAAATCTATACGCACTCCGGGTTGTTGATCTTGCTGCACCACCTCGAGGTTTCTTCTCAGATATATTTTAGCCCTACATGGCCTGGGGGGGGGGGGGAGCAAAATGGTTCCCCCCCCCCTGCCACCCCGTCCAAGCTTTCTGAGCTATCTGCAGAACGACAAAAAATGGAGAGCTGAAACTCCGTGATTTTATAGTTATCATATTGGGGTCATTTTGAACCTATTTGCATAACCCCCCGAGCAGAGGATCATGGGCAAATTCAAGATGGCGGCCACGTGGGGTACCAGAAAAGTGATATTTTTGTCATATGTTTTCCAAAATTTTTGCTTTTCCGCGTTTAAAAGCGGGCAAAAACTATTTTATTTCACATCATCTTACTATTTACTAATTTATCATGTAGTTTTTGCGGAGAAATTGCCCAGATAAAAAATTCGAAAAATCTGACCGAAAAATCGACCAAAAAATGCCGTTTTGAAAATGACGTCACTGTGACGTCATCAAAACGTCCATCTTGGATTTTTTTACATTTTCTGGTAGAGCATGGCCCAAGGGTATAGTGTGGTAAGTTTCAGCCCCTAGCTCAAGGGGTAAGAAAAATAATTAGGGAGGCCATTTCGCGCCACGACATGTCCCAAAAAGCCCAGGCCAGATATGGTTAAGTTCCCCATTCTAGTTTGTCCCTGTGACGGACATGAGACAAACATGTATGGCATTTTTGGTGCCCTTCAGTGTTTCGTTCGCCGTTTGATTTCATTGTGTCTTTCGTATCAAAAATGATGATGCGCATGTCTGATCGCTGGTATGGCCGTTTGGGTGTTTCACATCAACATGAATTTTCAAAACACACACATGTGTGATGTCGCCCGATGAAATACGAATAACATGCAGGAACCAAAAGCGAGACTACACATACAGAGGCTGCAGGGTATTACCTCCGTAAGCGCTGACTAATTTAATTCAGCCTCAGAGCCAACTAGGTGTAAATTATGCCACAGCCCCAGGTTAGAATATTCAGTGATCAACGCACGGGTTTGCATTATTCACAACACATGAATGACTGTGAAGATGGACCACATCAAGCTTGAAACAAATCAATTGTGTTCTGTTCGTAGAAAAGATCAAATGAAAGATTCATGTATCAGAGCTATGGCAGTCACCAAATGAAGGCGTCGTAACTTGGTGATGTCCAAAAGCGGTAATATATACCATCATCCAATAAAGGTGCCAGTAAGGAGAATCATAACTTGGTGATGTTGAAAACCTGTAATATACCATCCTCAAATAAACTCAACATTATGGAGAACCATTACTTGGTTGTGTGCAAGAGTGGTAATAAACCATCATCCGATAAATGTGACATGATGGAGAACCATAATTTGCTGATGCCCAAGTGCGGGCATGTACCATCATCAGATAAAGGCGACATGATGGAGAACCATAACTTGGTGATGTCCAAGAGCGGTCATGTACCGTCATCAGATAAAGGCCACATGAAGGAGAACCATAATTTACTGATGCCCAAGTGCGGGCATGTACCATCATCAGATAAAGGCGACATGATGGAGAACCATAATTTGCTGATGCCCAAGTGCGGTCATGTACCATCATCAGATAAAGGCGACATGATGGAGAACCATAATTTGCTGATGCCCAAGTGCGGGCATGTACCATCATCAGATAAAGGCGACATGACGGAGAACCATAACTTGGTGATGTCCAAGAGCGGTCATATACCAGCGGTCAGAATGGTAATATACCATGACAAAATAAAGGCGAATTTGATGATGCTCAATTAAGAAGTAATTGCTTGTTTACTGCGGTAAAACAAATCGGATAGATCGCAATGCAATAGGATGAGACTCCACGTTTGATCACTCAGGCCCAGGCCTACGGCCTGAGTGATCAAACATTGATGATAACGAGAACTGTATACCTTGGTGATAGAAACGTGGAGTCTCATCCTATTGTGAAGATTCTCCGAGCGAAGGAATATATTCTCATGCAATTACAAGATAGCACCCCTATACCTGACAAAAAATGCGTTGACCCATCAATTAATCGAAGTACACGACACCTGCATGTCGCGTGCCTGAAATCGACACGCAGGGAAAGAGTCCACACTATGGCAGCTAGGGGCATGCTAAAATGCTTTTAATGGTCCAAATGACGAAAAAAAAAAAAATGTTGACAATTACCAATAAATTGCAGGACTATTCGAATCACAGCGTGAACCTTGGATTTTTAAATGGATTATTGTTGACCAGGTACTTCATCTACAATGATCATATCGCAGGACACGGATTAGCCTATCTCCCACTCCGGGCGAGTGCAACCGGGCACGTGAAGCAAATCATGGCCTCAAATTATCCGCCCCACCGAACCGACGTCTGTTGGAATTAGATGCCACCTGGCCTTCCTTCCTTACATGTAATAATGTTATTTGGTAAAACACATTGGGGTTGATAGAATAGCGGTTATATACCAACAAAAGATAAAGTTGATGATAACGAGAACTGTATACCTTGGTGATAGAATTTGTGATATACCATTATCAATTAAAGGCGAGAATAAGTACAACCATAATTATAGTAATGGACAAGAGTTGGGATATACCATTATCAATGAAAGCCGAGAATAATTACATCCATAATTATAGTAATGAACGAGAGTTGTGATATACCATTATCAATTAAAGGCGAGAGTGAGAACAACCATAGTTATAGTAATGGACAAGAGTTGTGATATACCATTATCGATTAATGGCGAGCATAAGTACAACCATAATTTGGTAATGGACAAGAGTTGTGATCTACCATTATTAATTAAAGGCGAGAATAAAGAGAACAGTAATTTAGTAAGTAGTAAGCAGTATTAATCCATCATCTGATATAGGTATAATATGGAGACTTATCGCTAGGTGATGGACAAGAGTGGTGATGTACCATTATCAATTAAAGGTCCGAATATGGAGAACTATAATTCGGTGATGGACAAGAGCGCTTATATACCATTATTAGTCCTGTCAATATGTGAAAATTTGTGCCTTTTTTCATAAAAGCATGAACTTTGGCATACAGGTACATCGTAGTCTGGGGATCATTTATAGATATGGAACTTTTCGTATGTAGGTCACAGCGGCCATTTTTCAAAATGGCCGCCAGAAGCGCATATAATCATCTAGAATCCTGCACTGTTTTATCTGTTTGTAATAATTATTGCAGGTAAATTGTTAGATTCTTGATAGAAAATCCCATATTAATGTTACACAAGTCGTATGACCACGATGGTCATCTTGGATTTCAAGATGGCTGCCATCTCAATCCGATTTCAGTCAATAGTTCATTAACCGCACAATATATATACATTATTTCTGTTGATACACAATTATTTTAAGCTATAGCACGACGGATATATCAGAATAGCTATGGTGTACTACCGGCCACCTGGGATTTCCAAGAAGGCCGCCATCTGAGCATTTTCAAGTTCATATCTATATATCTATTCCAATGATCACTCGCAAACTTCGAGGATAAGATGGCTCCACTTTCAATTTGTGTATTCCGAAAGGGCATTACCAGCCATCTCGGATTTCGAATTGGCGACCACAGGAAAACAATTTTTTTCAAACTTTTATTAGCCAACCAAGTTATAAACTTTATTTAGCCATAATTACAAACGTCTGGTCCGTCATTCATAATTCAGCCGTCTTCCACTAAAGAATATCCGTGTCCATTATTCAAAGACCTTTTCCATATTCAATACAACAGCAATAGCATAAAATTCAAAAACACCATCATAGTATACATAGACATGGGCTAGTTTCCTGCAAGAGAGAAGTGGTCAACAGTTTTCAATGATGCTGGCAAAAACACAAGTCTCTCATCTTAGCCTACACTACCTGCTTTTATCAGATTATGCTCATAACTTCTGCATTTCCGATCCACATAATTACTAATTACTAATCATGCCGTAGAGGGCTCCACACGTACTCGATAGTCTTCAAGAATCTTTAAGTTGATGGAAGTGCACGTTCTCATCGGAGATAGGCGTCCATTCATTCAGTACTATTTCTATATATTATAACAGATCATATTGTGAATACATAATATACACTCTCTCCTCTTGATACAATCATACAAACTGCATATAGCAGTTCATCTGTACCGTCTTCGAGGTACGATTATACACCTTCCATGTCATTGGATATAGCGTAGAATCTGGGAAAAGTAACGGATTGTCAGATAGAGATAAAAGTATTACAGAAAAGTCAAACTGCATTTCTCATGTGCACTCCAGTCCCCTGGTCAGAGACGCAGCATACCTACGATGAAATCATCGAATGTTAATGTGAACTCGCATCACCCGGTATAACAGAGACACCAGAGGGCATACGAAGCATATACCATAGCGAGAAAAAAGTGTAATGATGCTGACAAGAAAACACGATTTTCGTGTCATTCAACTCAATGAAAATTTGCAAAACATGCAATGTGCTTAGACGACCCCTTGGCTCTGGAATAGCTACAATACGAAACGTAATGCCAGTGACTTGCCTGCTATAGCATTTTAATAGATGAATGGTACTAATAACGAAACTCAAGGAACCTTGAGTGAAGATGCTAACCTAAAACTACTTAACTAGATTCTGTAGTAATGGTTTGCGAGATGATTGAACTCGTCACACAAGCACAGTATCTTGTACCGACCCATATAATTCACAGTTCACTCCACTACTATTAAACCAAGACATACATCTAGATATAGATATATAGACATAGATATAAAATAATACAGTTGTACAGGGAATAGCCTATAAGTCATATGCGTTTAGGCATATTTCGCTCAAACATATAAGAAAACTGATAAGAAATTGCATGAGCATAAGCTGAAATATACGAAACATAGTAAATTGTTTAGCAATGATCTCGTGGGGCGATGTACGTAGCTAACAAAACTTGGAAGTCAAATTATTAAACCGTGTTAAGTCATAAACGATAATAGAAAAAAACGCAACAGAAAACTTTTGTGATGTCAAGGATTAACAATCAAATATTTATTTGCAATGCTAAAACCATATACAAATTAAGTAAGGTCAATACAGCAAATAAATGTCAAATATAGTCGTACTACTCAATGCTATACGGGTGTATCCTTCACAGTTCGTGTTGACATGCAAATCTCTATACAGTCCGTGCCGACGCGCAGAAATCACGTTTCTGTATTTCGATAATCCAACACCGCTCAGCTGTTGTCCAGTTTCCGTCAATTCAATTACGCAGATAACACAGCGGTCAAAACACAGGAGTAATCCAACAGTCAGTAATCTCAGGCAAAGGTAATATCCAGATAGTAGCACAATCTAATGCACCCACAGAAAAGCCGTTTGAATCCCCTCTCGATCACTGAACGTCGGGCTATTTATACTCTATCGGGTATTCGAGATTATTCTACCAAATCAAGAAACTTCCACCGGTACAGCATTGACGTATGATCTAACCCAGAAAGAAAGCTCGCAATGATTAACCCACAATACAGTATTTATACAAGCATACGTGTAGATGGCGCTGTGACCCAATTACCCGCGTCATACGGGTCTCTTCGTGTATCGGCCATTTGCAATTTACTTGCGATAAATCGGTCACGACTTCGAGAAAATTCTATGATTATAACCACAGAACAGAATGTAAACAAGTTTACATCAGGTCTATTAGTCTAGAACCATCTCCAGTGTCTAATTTTATACTGCAATACAATGACACTCCCCCTCTTGAAAAAAAGAAAGTTTCAAACTTGGAACTTTCTTGACAATTCAAAACATTATTGCAAAACAAAATCTATATTACAACAGCAAAATGTTGACAAACATATGCACATTATAATATGCGAGACAAACAATCAGCAATCAAATTGCCCTTGCCCTTAATATGTCTGATTTCAGTATTGTATTCTTGTAACACCAAACTCCATCTCAACAATCTTTGATTTTTGTTTTTCATCTTACTTATGAAAACAAGTGGATTGTGATCACTGAATACAGTAATTGGCAACGATGAAGAAGTAACATAAACATCAAAATGTTGTAAAGCCAATATCATTGCCAAACGTTCTTTCTCAATTGTAGAATAATTTCTCTGATGTTTGTCAAATTTACGTGAAAAATAACATATTGGCTGATCTACACCATCTACACCTTCTTGTAACAAAACGGCACCAGCAGCAACATCACTAGCAACTACAGCCAGTTTAAAAGGTGAATCAAAATCTGGTGCTGAAAGAACTGGCGCGCTCTTGAGTATGGCTTCCAGTTTTTCAAAAGCTGATTCACATTAATCGGCCCAAATAAAAGTTACCCTCTTTCTTAAGAGTCGAGTTAAAGGTTCAGTAATATCCGAAAAATTTGGACAAAATTTACTGTAGTAACCAGCCATACCCAAGCAAGGCATCAGTTGTCTGTTACATGTTAGTCTTGGAAATAGCGAGATAGCACTAACCTTAGCATCTATAGGTTTTACCTGACCCTGACCTACAACATGACCCAAGAATGTCACACGTGCATGTCCAAATTCACTTTTTCCAAGGTTGACTGTCAGCTTGGCGTCACTCAGCTGATTGAACAGTGCGCGAATTCTCTGTAGATGATCTTCCCATGTATCGCTGTAGACAATTACGTCATCAATGTAAGTCTCACATCCTTCCAAACCAGAAGTAACACGGTTGATGAGACGCTGGAACGTGGCTGGAGTGGCAAACTTCAACACGGACTTAGCACTTCCCACTTTATCAATGCAATCGTCAAAGCGTGGAATAGGGAATGTGTCTGTTTTGGTCAATGTGTTCACCTTTCTGTAGTCAGCACACATCCTGTAACTGCCATCTGGCTTTAGAACGAGGATACAAGGTGAACTCCAGTTACTATTACTTGGTTCAATGAAGTCATTGTCCAATAAATACTGAATCTCTTTTTTCAAGTAGTTTTGTTTAATGGGATTCAAACGACATGGGTGCTGCTTCACTGGATTAGAATCTCCGACATTGACGTCATGTGAAATTGTATCAGTCCGAGTAGGAATGTCGGGAAACAAATGTTCATATTGACTGAGCAGAGTTCGAAGTTCTTCCTGACGCGCTGGTTCAAGATGACACAACTTGGAATCCAAATTAAGTAGAATGTCAGAGTTCTGTAATTTCGCCGCTGTCATGGGCTCTTCACAAGTTTCATTATTATCAGGGTCAGAACTAACTACACTTACAGGCTGTACAGTACTGTTAGTGCTATCTCTGTCTATGTATAACTTTAACATATTTACATGACATAACTGTTTGTTTTTACGCCTGTCAGGAGCCTGAATTACATAATCAAGGTCACTTAATTTCTTTTCAATGACATAAGGACCATAATATCTAGCCTTAAGTGGATTACCAGGAATAGGCAGAAAAGTCAGTACCTTCTCACCAGGTTTGAAGCTTCGTTTCAGGGCATGTTTATCATAGGTTATTTTCATACCTTTTTGTGCTGAATTTAAATTTGACATGGGCAAATCACGTGCTTTGGTCAACCTGGTGCGAAAGTCCGACACATATTGTAAGAGACTACATGAGTCAAGATCACTGTCTAGGAACTTTTCTTTTAGCAGTTTAAGTGGCCCTCTAACTGTATGACCAAAGACTAATTCAAATGGACTGAAGCCTAAAGACTCTTGAGCAGACTCTCTAACAGCAAACAATAACAAATGTATGACTTCATCCCAGTCTTTCTCAGTGTCAAAGCAATAAGTTCTAATCATGTTCTTTGATGTCTGGTGAAATGTTTCTAGCGGTATGCAGATGATTTGTGCTGCTCTATTCCCAATTCATGCATGACTTGTTGAAAGATTCCTGACATGAAATTAAATCCCTGATCAGACTGAACAGACTGGGGTAGGCCGACAAGTGTGAAAAACTTAACTAAGGCCTTAACAATAGTTTTTGCCTTAATATTCCGTAAAGGAATGGCCTCAGGGAACCTGGTTGAAGCACATATGATTGTTAACATGTATTGATTGCCTGACTTTGTTTTTGGTAATGGACCAACACAATCTATAATCACCCTACTAAAGGCTTCCCCAAATGCAGGGATTGGTTGTAGAGGGGCCTTTGGTATGGTTTGGTTTGGTTTTCCTACCATTTGACATGTGTGGCATGACCTACAAAATTCCGTAACATCTTTCTTTAAATTTGGCCAATAGAAATGATTTCGAATTTTGTAATATGTTTTGTTAACACCTAAATGGCCTGAAAGAGGTGTTTCATGGGCTAGTCTGGGGATATCTGAACGATATGAATCTGATACTCAACTGCCCACTCATCATCAGGTGACACATCTTACGGTCGTCATTTGCGCATAAGAACACCATTCTTACAAAAGTAACACACAGTGAGTTAATACCCACCGTAACAGGTCCGGAAATCAAGTCGGAAGACAGATGAACGTTATGGAGCGGAACGGGTGTGTAATTTACAGAATCTACCCGTTTAATCAGGCCAT
Source organism: Hanleya hanleyi (assembly GCA_036873755.1). Lineage (NCBI taxonomy): Eukaryota > Metazoa > Mollusca > Polyplacophora > Lepidopleurida > Hanleyidae > Hanleya > Hanleya hanleyi. The sequence continues at coordinate 33,948 of JAVTVY010012658.1, forward strand.
TAATGCCTGCAGATGCAGAAAACGGCAAAATATCTGCCAACAAAAGAGACTGAGATGCACCCGTGTCTCGCCAAATCTTCACAGGAGCAGCATTAGAAAAATCACTTGAAAGTGACACAAAACCATTGTGGATAAAGGATAACAGGATTTGAAAAACTTTCCACCTTATCCTTGCTAGAACTAATAGGAACAGTGTCCCTGGCCATCTTAACGTCATATACATTATGAACGTCACTAACTTGCTTGGGTATAGATCTTGAAGTGAGGAAACCACTAGGCTTTTGGAAGGCTTGATCTTGTTGTCTTCTTTTCAATTTAAAACAATTAGCCATTAAGTGGCCGTCCCTCTTACAATAACTGCAAACAGGAGACTTATTTTGAGTGTTAAAAGTGGGTGACTGAGACTTTGTGTTTGACCTTTGACCTTTGTAACTGGGGTTAAAACTTTTAGGCCATGATAAAGAACTGGGTTTGTTACCCGAGAGATATATATCCACCTTCACTGGATTTGAAGGAAACTACAGATAGCCCTACAGGCACATCTTATTTAGATCTCCATCTCTATAAAAATGAATCGGGCATTCTCTCTCGTCGACTTTATGACAAAAGAGATGATTACAATTTCGACATCGTAAACTATCCCTTTCTGGATAGTAATATTCCAGTGGGACCTGCATATGGCGTATACATATCTCGCTTAGTAGCATTTGCTAGATCTTGTGTTAAATGTGATGATTTTAATCAACGTCACAAAACTTTGTTGCAGAAACTTATAAAACTGGGCTATTCCACCAAGCGCCTCCACTCAAAGTTTCTCAAATTTGGCGATACATATCGCATGCTGATAGCAAAATACGAACGTAGCGTGCAACATCTATGGCGCACGTTTCGTAACTTGTGTCTAATTCCGCTTAACCCGGGGCTAGGGGCCGTATGAATCCATGTACTTCAAGATCCTCATGGTACTGATATGAACAGGCACAATCAAAGCGTGACTGAGATACATCATTCTTTAGATGACGACTTTACAACGAATATTATGGATTAAGAATACTGATCAGCGATACGGATTTGATATTTTTGGAACATCATGATGGCTTGCCGGCATCATTGAAAACTGTTGACCGCTTCTCTCTTGCAGGAAACAAGCCTATGTTTATGTATACAATGATTTTTTTTTTAATTTGGTGCTAATACTGTTATATGGAATATGGAATAGGTCTTTGGATTATGGACGCGGATATTCTCTAATGGACGACGGCTGGATTATGAATGACGGACTAGACGCTTGTAATTAGACTGGAATGAACTTGGCTTAACAGCATTGATAAATGATAATTTGTGTGTCAGAGCGTATTCATCAGCAAATCGTGCTGCTTGGTCTAAAGTGTTGGCATTCTTTTCATCAAGAAATGTTCTAATATCACCATGGATACACTTTTTAAATTCCTCTACCAGCATAAGCTGTCTAAGGCTTTCAAAGTTGTTGTCAATTTTAACCGAAGCCCACCATCTATCAAATAACTGTTCTTTTGAACGAGCAAATTTTACATGAGTCTGAGAGTTTTCTTTTTCACAACTACGGACCTTTTGTCTATAGGCTTCAGGAACTAATTCATAAACTTTAAGGATTAAACCCTTCACTGTATCATAATTTGATGATTGCTCTACCGTCAATTGAGTGTAAATGTCCCTTGCCTTTCTGATCAAAACACTTTGAAGAAGTAAACTCCAATTTTCTTTTGGCCAGTTTAAATTTTCAGCAATTTTTTCAAAATGCAGAAAATATTTATCAACTTCTTTTTCCTGAAATGGTGGGACGAGACGTATTTGAGGAGGACGTGTTTGCGACTGTAATTCAAAATGTTTCATTTCGAACTGGAACCGCCTTTCTTTCTCTTCTCTCTCTAATTTTCCTCTTTTTCTAACTTTTCTCTCTCTAACTGAAACTGTCTTTCTTCCTTTTCTCTTTCTCTCTCTCTCTCTAATGCTCTTTCTTTCTCTCTTTCTTCTTTTTCTAATCCTAATCTTTTTACTACCAGCTGATTTTGCAATTCTAATTTCTTTATTTCCAAATAATCAGCTGTTTCCTCAGTTAAATCAAAATCACTTTCATCCCAAAGTTGTTTGCTAACAAAATGTTTAATAATGAGTTTCTTAATTTCTTGCTTTCTCCAAGATGTTTTAACTTTAATTTGTAGAAATTTACACAGCCCGAACCAGTCCTCTTTGCCTTTGCGTAGTTCGTCAAATTCCTCCTGTTTAGGCTCTAATTACAAGCGTCTAGTCCGTCATTCATAATCCAGCCGTCGTCCATTAGAGAATATCCGCGTCCATAAGGCAAACTGTGCTGGGTCAAATGACATGCTGATAATATACTACTCCTTGACTTTATAAATTCAAACAATGTATTAATTTAGAACTATGTTGCAAAAACAGATCAGTTTAGAGCTGTGTGGCAAAGCTGCCAGCTGATCAATAATGTAAACAAAGTTCGCGGGCAGGCCCCCAATTTCTGCTACGTCATAAACGATAATAGAAAAAACGCAACAGAAAACTTTTGTGATGTCAAGGATTAACAATCAAATATTTATTTACAATACTAAAATCATATACAAATTAAGTAAGGTCAATACAGCAAATAAATGTCAAATATAGTCTTACTGTTCAATGCTATACGGGTGTATCCTACATAGTTCTTGTTGACATGCAAATCTCTATACAGTCCGTGCCGACGCGCAAAAATCACGTTTCTGTATTTCGATAGTCCAATACCGCTCAGCTGTTGTCCAGTTTCCGTCAGTTCAATTACGTAGATAACACAGCGGTCAAAACACAGGAGTAATCCAACAGTCAGTAATCTCAGGCAAAGGGGTAATTTCCAGATAGTAGCACAATCTAATGCACCCGCAGAAAAGCCGTTTTAATCCCCTCTCGATCACTGAACGTCGGGCTATTTATACTCTATCGGGCATTCGAGATTATTCTACCAAATCAAGAAACTTCCACCGGTACAGCATTGACGTATGATCTAACCCAGACACAATCACACCAGCTTCTAGAAAGCTCGAAATGATTAACCCACAAAACAGTATGTATACAAGCCTACGTATAGATGGCGCTGTGACCCAATCACCCGCGGCATACGGGTCTCTTCGTGTATGGGCAATTTGCAATTTACTTGCGATAAATCGGCCACGACTTCGAGAACATTCTGTGATATAACCACAGAACAGAATGTAAACAAGTTTACATCAGCTCTATTATTCTAGAACTATCTTCAGTGTCTAATTTTATACTGCAATACCATGACAACCGCCAGATTGCTGGATTGACATTGTGGACCTATAAACCTTCCACCCATCCCCAAACTTTAAACCACTATGTTGAAACCACTTGTTGAGCATGTCTTTAACGAAATTCCCTTAGTTACATATTATTTAAAATAGGATATAGATGGACAAGAGCCTGTGGTATTCATTTAAAATGGGCACCAGCTGATTCCGTGCGCCATGAATAAGATATTGCCAATGGAAACAAAGCCGTGCTTTATTCATATCAAATGAAATGTGCTTGAGCTAATGCTTAAATCTTAACATCCAAGATTTTTTAATCCAATTTGTCTCCATCCCCGGATATTCACCGGAAACTCAGAAAGGTAAGGGCAGATATATTCTCTCTCTCTTCTTATATTTTCATATTGGGGTTACACAGCTCGTTAGTTTGATTCAAAACGCCATCGGTACTTTCAAAATGACAGCCATGACGACTCACAAACATGTATGCTTAACGAGGTTGGAATGACCATAGAGGTGAACATGAATGGAACACGAATATTATTCTGGGTTTTCAATTCGAAAATAAGTACATGCATTACCATAATGTATGTCTGAGTATGTCCCCAGAGCTTTGAAGTAAATCCACTTAGACACGTTATAAGCATATTCAGCCCAACCTCCTGTTAATAAAAATATTTTGAATGTGCAAATCCCAAAAAGTCTACGTGCACAATAATGTATCTCTTTCTACATATTTCTCCGTGTTTTCTTTAAACGAAAGCGTACTATACTAATTTACATGGCCTCATGTAATAAACTTCCACCAAACGAAACTGTATTTGAAACCAATTCCAAGAAAGAAATGAAACTAAAAATATTGGAAAATAAATCGCCTGAGTAGCTCATCCCGACAAGACTACGTCAGCTGAACCATCAAGGTAAATAATTTCGCATTTGCTGAGAGAGGCAACCCTCAATATCTAACTGTGAAAATGCTTGGTTCTCTCTATTAAGAGGTGGCGATAATGATCAGAGCAAAATAATGAAGCAGTCATAAACAGCCGTGCCTCATAGCGGCCATCTTGACAAATGGCGGTTACGGCATACATTCACCTAGTACGAAATGACTCCATATTTCATTGCTCTCTCAACTTCATGTCGAATTCCATGAGAGTTTAGATGCTTTATGGGAGAAGTTAAAATCCCTTAAAAATCTGATTGACTAATTTAGCTGCCTAATTTGCTTATTATTATTATCAATTATTATTTCCATTCATAATTAATTACTGTCTTATAATAGCGTGGCATTGTAAAACAATTCTGCTTTCAGAAATCAAGTGCAACGCTGTAGCGTTAATGGATAAGGCAAAACTAGATGCGCCGAAGTGGCCCAAATTTGGCGGCCATTTTGGAAAATCCTTTGAACAATTTAACACATCTGGTTGGCTATGTTGTTTATTATTTTCATCGATATTATTAATCTCATCAATTAATTAATTAAATATGACATTCTCATGATAAGGTAACACTATAGAACCATTCTGCTTTCAAAAATCAAAGTGTAACACAGTAGGGTGGCTAACTAATATAAAGATACATGTACCCAGAGCGCCCGAATTGAAAACCGGGAGACAATTTTGAAAATGGCTGTTATTACTCCATATCTATTGTGAAATAATCGTCGTGCTGAACCACTGAAATATCAGTGTATCGACAGGAATATTGTTGATTGCAATATTGACTGAAATAGGCTTCAGACTCGGCCTTATGCCCACTTTTTTTTGTCTAACTTTGATATGGCCTTGTCCATCAATATTCTGACAACTGACCCAAAGAGTAATTCCCTTACAGAAGAAACAGTGCAGGATTCTAAATTATATAATATTGGATCCCAGCGGCCATTTTGAAATGCTCCCCAGGCCTTTATGTACACCTGTGACAAATTTCATGCTTTCATGAAAAAAGGAACAATTTGATGGAATATCTGCACATGTTGATTGGACTATATCCAATAAAGGTGAGAAAAAGAGAACAATAGTGTCTTGATGAACAAAAGTGGTGATGTACCATTATCAAGTAAACTTGAGAAAAGGAGATCCATAATTTGTTGATGGACAGGAGTGGTGATGTACCACTATAGAAAAGAGGTGAGAAAAGATGAACCATAATTTGGTGATGGACAAGAGTGGAAATAAGTCAGTATCATATAGAGCTGGAATTATCAAATAAAGGCGAGAATTAGGCCAAGGCGGTAGCACACCATCATCAAATAGAAGCTGTGGTGATGGCGGATCCAACTCATCACTCATTTGTTACGCCTTCATCGTCCTATCTCTGATTGGCGCTATATGTGTCTATTAAAGCGATCAATATGAATCTGAATTACTTCATATAATGTCCACGGCGCGTATTAAAATTAAACCAAATATGTTACAGGGATTACATTTTGACGTGACATCTTACTGACTTGGAAAACCGATACCCAATTTAGCCTGTTATTTGCCCTTTTTCTTCCAAGGTTCTGACCCAGATTTCAAATTGGATGTCGGAGAGAGGAAACCTGAACGAGGTGATTGCCATGAGATTCCATGACTACAACAATGTCCCAGGTGACAAGGGAAGAAACCTAGTGTGGGAAGTGACCAGCGCGTTTTCCGGTAAAAACGGAAAACCTGGCCTGAACGACCAAAGGCCAAGGACCAGGACGTGGCCGACTCTTCGAGAAGCTATAAACCAAAATAAGAGAGTTTTTGTCTTTGTCCATGATCATTTTTGTGGCTCAAACTGCCGAGTGGAGAATAAGTGGTCACATCCAGGGGTGAGAAATGATCTTCTGTTATATTTGAACTCTGAAAATGCTTTAAGGATCCGTTAGTGTGACACGTCGTTGTTGTTACGTGATTGGCGTCAACTATGACACCTTTCAATATCGTTTCACTGGTTGAATTACATCAGGAAGATGAATGCAAGAATTTGATATTTTAATATGCCAGATGCTGATGCAGAACGTTGGCATTCTGAATTGGTTTATACGGACGTTCTTCGCCCTTGCTGAAGAACATGTACATTTACATGTATTTACAACGCATATGTCAAATGACCTCCCATTAAGTAGTCGTACTTAGAGCGGGAAAGCTTCGCATAGTGATGGGATGTTGACACAATAATGATGCTTGAAACAAATTTCATGATATATGGTCTTTTGGGGAACCAGAGGGCGTCACACGATCCAAAGTAATGGGCACCTCTTCTGATATTGTTCTGTATGCCTCAAGTGATGTATGTGCCAAGTTTGGTGCTTTGGTCCAGCGTATCACGATCTTTTTGCTAACTCAACTCACTAACTATGAAAGGTTGACAATATTTGATCAGAGAGTACTATAATTTTTGATAAATGAGTAGTAATGACTTCATCGAAATAGAGCCCAGATATATATCATTGGAGCGGATCACATTTGTTCAAATCGTGTTTGAAACATGAGGTTTTCTGGAAGCTGTTTAGAATATAAAGGAATTGGTGCTAAAAACAAGAGCCAACGGTAACCCCATAAACGTGTCCCTTCTTTCTAAGACGGTCGAAAGATATTTAGCGGTAGATCGGCGAATAGTAGAATTTTAATGGTGTTGTCGTTTTCGGTACCATATCTACGTACCTCGCATCAAATGTAATGTTCCTACTATGATAAATTAGCAGGTTGACCATTATATACTTGGCGGCCATCTTGGCGGTGGTTTCGTTTGTTCACATCCTTTATAATTTTACCAAACCTCACCAAATAACCCCTTGTATCATATTGTACGAATCCGTCCCTTTGCAGATGCGTTTGCTGATCTGATTTACCGAAAATGTTCAAACTCGGCGACATATTATTCCGTCATTCTGAGAAAAACAGTCATGTATTTACAACCAGTCTTACAACCATGATATATCGTTTAGGTTAACGTTATCAGATTTTGACTACGATGGAAATCCCTTGTATAAAACACCAAGAATTGACCAACTATTCAGTATAATTTGCTTGCTTATCGTAAAACTCCTGTGTATGTCCTGAGACTTAAGTTTCCGCAGAGTGACAGAATAAGATGTAATCGTTATTCATAAACGTTTGAGTGATTTCTGCGCTTACAGATTTCTCAATACATAAGTGTACATGCAGAGGGACGAATTCGTTTAATGATGCAATGGGTACTTTCATCATCCCACTTGTATCATGATCGAAACAAACCTGGTAGGATAAGATATTGTTATTTTGAAAAGAATACTTAACTCGCCTGAGCCGCAACAGGACTGTCTATTATACTGAACAATTATGCAGAGAAAAAGACTATATTTGTTTCAGCATATCGGCGAAGAAATCTGAAGGAAAATGCGTCCCATTGCAACGTTACCAGAGCGTCCGAAGCAATTTATATTAGAGAGCTAAATTGTTTCTGGGAGGGGGGGGGGTTGCGGTTCCCTCATCCTACTATTTTCTAGGGTTAAGAATAAGTACAATTCAACATTCCTCGTTAATAAAATGCGGTTGTAGACAAATCATATTATGTGCTACAAAGTCTGTTTTTCTGTCTCGAGTTTGTTCTTTTGTTTTTAGTATTACTACGGTGACACCTGGCAGACCCGAAGCCTTTCCTTTTCATGTGAGGGGATTATCAAGGAAACAAGGGTTAAGTGCGAATCCTATGGATACAAAGATTTACTACAAATGTCCAACTTCGCTAGCTACGGTCTATGCACTACCGAACTTGCTCGTCTGGTAAATAAATATTGACCTAGTTTGTCTATTTCTTTAATTATTCCTTGGAGCCATTCAATTGCTAGATTATGGTCCTTCCTGTCTTCGGCATTTTGCTATGATGAAAAAAATCCTTAAATCCATCCATTATCATACGATCGTGTCCCATTTTGACTTTGCTCGATGAAGCACGCTGCATCAACCCGGACAACGATCTATGCAGTTTCGAAGCTCTGTGGTGAACAACAACGGGCGTTGGAAGTAATAAGTATCCGCTGACATTCTAGATAGGCCTGCTAGTGAAAAATGATGAGAACTGAAATTAGAACTTTATTCTGTTTCAAGAGATGCATCATAAACTGTGCGCTGCTGGATATTTCTAATTGAGGACATTCACATTTTTGCTAGGCTGAAAAAAAATTGTATTTGTTCATTTGAAATCCTTTGCTCTTTCATTCCCGCTATTCACTTTCCGAGTATTGTCTTCTTTGGATTTACGTGACTGATGGCACATGCGTATAGTCAGTCAATGGATACACATACATTCTCGCTGAAGTTTTTATCTTGGCTAAGAATAAACGGTTCTTATATGAGTTCATGTGCACACTGGTGTTCCCATGTCAGTTTGTGAAAATGGGCCAAACATGAGCATTAGAGAGTGCATGGCCCAGTTTTACGAATCGGTGTGGAAAACTGATCACAAACGAGAGATCCTGAAGGATCTTGGGGCCCACCATTGTCCGATAATTGTAAGCTAATGGCTAGAGGATCTTTTTGTCCATTGTTACTAAGAACAAACGATTGATTTTTAATTTTGTTTACAGAATTTCGAATCTGAGCGAAAAAGATCGGAAAAGGGACACTGAAAAACACCAAGATATAATCTAAGTTTCAGGAGTTTCAAGATTTCTAGAAACTGTACTTATGTCGGATGTTATAATACAAGAGAAATGGCCAAAGTTAGTCTGAAAGTGAATGTGCATGTACGGAGGATCCTCCGCCTTTGTTTTGTAGTATTTTATTTATTTATTTTTTTGCACGTGTCATCATTGGGTACTGGAAGCGAGGACCAATCTCTTTGACACTTTGGCATGAGCTATGAAACATACTTAAGATTTTATAATTAGGAACGAATGCTAATTCCGTTCTGCTTACTGAGCTAGTTTGAGATATCTCTTTTAAGATACCATGCTCGAAAATAGTAAGATGGTACAATACTTAATATTGAAGGGATCCGGTCCGCGCAGTAATATTGAAACTTCGAAAGTGCCTGAATCCTGATTATCTCCCTGGGATCGAAACATGTAGTAGTCTACAGTTGTCGAGTTGTGACGTTGAGTCACAAGAGTGACGTCCCTTCATGTAGCCGACCCGCCAGCAGACGAAATGGTGGAGCAGTTCACTTGCTACTGCATGGACTAAAGAAAACTGATTTAAAATTTGAAGAAATACATTTTAATTCCGAATTATTTGAACTCTTTGATATGGAAGGCGAAGGTATGGATATTCTCTATAATCAATATATAGAATATGCCCCACCGTTTGATCCGCCGACTCTTGTGATGCAACGTCACAACTCGAGAACACCGTATTAATTTGAAGCGTAACTTGGATTTTCGAATCGGACCAAAAAAGGTATCTTGCACTACTAGGCCCCATGTGGGACCTGTGTACCAAATTTCAGAAAGATCCATGAAATATTTCCTGAGAATTCACGATAACAATGTTTCAAGGGGAAATTCAAGATGGCCGCCTTGTGGCCATATTGGATTTTCGATTCGGACCGAAAAAGATATCTAGAGCATAAGGGGAACCTGTGTACCAAATTTGAGAAAGATCCATGCAGTATTTCCTGAGAAATCACGATAACAAAGTTGCATGGGAAAATCCAAGATAGCCGCCTGTTGGCCATATTGGATTTTCGAATCGGACCAGAAAAGGTATCTTGCACAACCAGACGACAAGGAGAACCTGTGTACCGAATTTAACAAAGATCCATGCAGTAGTTCCTGAGAAATCGCAATAACAATGTTTCATTTGGTAATCCAAGATGACCGCCTGATGGACATATTGGATGTTGGAATCGGACCAGAAAAGGTATCTTGCACAACTGGACCACAAGGGGAACCTGTGTATCAAATTTGAGAAAGATCCAGGCAGTATTCCTAAGAAATCATGATAACAAAATTTCATGGGGTAGTCTAAGATGTCCGCCTGGTGACCATATTGGATTTTCGCTTCGGACCGAAAAAGGCATCTTGCATATCGAGACCCTAAGGGGAACCTGTGTACCAAATTTGAGATAGATCCATGCAGTAGTTCCTGAGAAATGACGATAAAGTTTCATGGGGAAATCCAAGATGGCTGCCTGGTGGCCATACTGGATTTTCAAATCGGACCAGGAAAGGTATCTTGCACAACTAGACATCAAGGGGAACCTGTGTACCAAATTTGAGAAAGATCCATGCCGTAGCTCCTGAGAAATCGCGACAACAAGGTTTCATGGGGAAATCCAAGATGGCTGCCTTGTGGCCACATTGGATTTTCGATTCGGACCGAAAAAGGTATCTTGCACAATTAGACCCTAAGGGTGCAGTCCACAGTAGACCCCGCGTTGCTGGAAATAGACCCTTATTATAGCCCTTCCGTCTTTCCGAGTTGCCAAACCATGCAGAAAACCCATATAAAAGTACATAATTTCTTCATGGGAATGCTCATACCATTAATTTAGCATATAAGCCAGTTATGCAAATTTAACCTGAGATAAATTTTCTTCCCTCGGGACGTGCTCCAAATTTTCTGGAAAATCTATTAAAATGACCCAAAATACGCCATATTTCGTTCACTTCCTGGAGAAATCTTGAAAATCGATTTCCACAAGATTTCTTTCCAGTGTTCCCCGTCTGGAGGCAAGATAAAAAAGCTATTCAAAATATGGGGTCGACCACGGCGATTTTTGTCACAACCCCATATGCAACATAACCCTATTTTTAAACACCTGAAAAACGTACGAAACTGAGCCTGACGAAGGATGACTTCGCGACCCGATCCGCCATATAGCTCAATCGAGCCACCTCTCCGCATATGTCATTTTGAAGGAATGGTAGCACCTAGAAGCTTGGTACTATAAATACTGGTTATCAAAAAGGGAAGGATAATTATCATATGGTCAGACCCGGGCGCTCTGATGTATAAATATTATTGAGGGGAACCAATAATCCGAAACTATGGACTACTTCCTAAGGGGAACCTGTGTACCAAATTTTAGAAAGATCCATGCAGTACTTCCTGAGAAATGACGATAACAAATTTTCATGGGGAAATCCAAGATCGCTGCCTGGTGGCCATATTGGATTTTCGAATCGGACCAGAAAAGTTATCTTGCACAACTAGACCCCAAGGGGAACCTGTTTACCAAATTTGAGAAAGATCCATGAAATAGTTCCTGAGAAATCGCGATAACAGGGTGTCATGGGGAAATCCAAGATGGCTGCCTGGTGGCCATACTGGATTTTCGAATCGGACCATAAAAGGTATCTTGCACAACTAGACCCCAAGGGGAACCTGTGTGCCAAATTTGAGAAAGATCCATGCAGTAGTTCCTGAGAAATCGCGATAACAAGATTTCATGGGGAAATCCAAGATGGCTGCCTGGTGGCCATATTGGATTTTCGAATCGGACCAAAAAAGGTATCTTGCACAACTAGACCCCAAGGGGAACCTGAGTACCAAATTTGAGAAAGATCGATGCAGTAGTTCCTGAGAAATCGCGATAACAAGGTTTCATGGGGAAATCCAAGATGGATCGAATCGGACCAGAAAAGGTATCTTGGTGGCCCTCCGCAGTTTCGTAGTAATGGCCCCTCTCTAATTTCATAATACGATAGACTGCCCTTGTTCTGCTACATCATATTTCTTCTTGTCTTCTTAATAGCTTATATCTATAATGCCATCCTATTCAGCATTATCAACGCTGCAAACGAGTACGTACAAATCGAGTGCTGGCTTTGTCTACACGCTGATCGGGATCATGGAGTAAAGTTTGTCCTGCCTCAGTTATGCCCCTTGGGTGTGCCTAAAAATCGGGACTCATTTACGGGAAGAAAATCTGATAAAAAACGGGCAGGTTGACACCCACTTTTGTTTGCCTTTTTAAGTTGAGACCGGACCAGGGAACGTGAGTAAGAAGTTTAATTGAAATCGCTCTTACAGATTTTTCTGGAAATTGAGCCGAATTTGACCATTTTTCGACATTTTTAAGGGGTTTTCTAGGAAAAATGAAGCAAGCATGGAGGAGAATGTTCGAGTTAAATTTTTCTATAACATAGCAGTGTTATATCTTAAAATAATAGTTTCATCATGCTCTTTCAGAAAATATATACATATAAGTGATTTGGGTTGAAGGTTTTGCGACAACTGGTGGCCGAAAAACGGACCCATAGTCTATTCCATGCCGAATAAAAGAATCTCCGGAGTGCACCCTTTAAGGCATAATAGTGGAGTCTATGCATTATCTTAATGTAGACTCCGTTACGGAACGGAGATGTATCATTACGCCAGATTGTTTAATTTTGACTGCCTAGTTATACCTGAAGCGCTATTTTCGGAAGCAGGTGGAAAGAAGACCAGGAGTTCGATTAAAATAATCCACAGTGTGTCCATTAGTATACAATTGAGGTTACTGCATACTGTATTCCATACAGGAGTTATCTCCGCCTGGACTGAGATTTCGGTGGATATTATGGCAGAACGAGGTCCTATCAGAATGATATAAATTTGCCAGTGTAAATTTTCTTTACAAGAGAACCCATTTACAGTCCATAAAGGATGGAATGGATGTATATTATTATTGTTTTACGAATTATTTCTCAAGTTTCTGAAGCATTTCCCATGTTTCTAGGAGAAAATTTAGTGCAAAATTACCAATAATTTGACTTGGTTTCATCGCTTATTTGCATTTCCCCGCGTTTCTGCTATCATTGGAAAGCGGAAAAGTAACCACGGCCTTCATATTGCCGAATGGATGATCATTATTAAGAAGAAATAGGTTAATTTTGAGTTTTGATCTCGAAAATCCTGCTAGAATTGGCAAAATTGATCAAAACAAAGATGGGGTAGGGGGAAAGTTATCGGTCGGATTTCCCAAAATAATATGTATAACTGGCAAGTGTTGTATACCGCCATACTCGCAAACACTCTGAGATTACGATACATGTGAATAATTAATTTCGTAAAAAACATCCTGCCCCTTAAGGTGGCCCTCCGCAGTTTCGTAGTAATGGCCCCTCTCTAATTTCATAATACGATAGACTGCCCTTGTTCTGCTACATCATAATTCTTCTTGTCTTCTTAATAGCTTATATCTATAATGCCATCCTATTCAGCATTATCAACGCTACAAACGAGTACGTACAAATCGAGGGCTGGCTTCGTCTACACGCTGATCGGGATCGTGCAGTAAAGTTTGTCCTGCCTCAGTTATGCCCCTTGGGTGTGCCTAAAAATCGGGACTCATTTACGGGAAGAAAATCTGACAAAAAACGGTTAGGTTGACACCCACTTTTGTTTGCCTTTTTAAGTTGAGACCGGACCAGGGAACGTGTGTAAGAAGTTTAATTAAAATCGCTCTTACAGATTTTCTGGAAATTGAGCCGAATTTGACCATTTTTCGACATTTTTAAGGGGTTTTCTAGGAAAAATGAAGCAAGCATGGAGAAGAATGTTCGAGTTTAAATTTTCTATAACATAGCAGTGTTATATCTTAAAATAATAGTTTCATCATGCTCTTTCAGAAAATATATACATATAAGTGATTTGGGTTGAAGGTTTTGCGACAACTGGTGGCCGAAAAACGGACCCATAGTCTATTCCATGCCGAATAAAAGAATCTCCGGAGTGCACCCCTTGCACATCTAGACCCCAAGGGGAACCTGTGTACCAAATTTGAGAAAAATCCATGCAGTAGTTCCTGAGAATCGCGATAACAAGAATTGTTTATGGACGGACGGACTGACGGACGGATGACGGATCACGGACGAAAAGCGATTTGAACAGGGCTAAAAAACGCGTGTGGACACTTTTTTCTCAGATAACATTTTTGTCAGTAAGTAAAATTATATTTTGAACCACCAAATAGGTTAAAAGAAAAGCGCCTAAAGCACAAAAGACCAGGTGGTAAATAAACCAAATGGATAGGTCAAAACCCACCACCGATGTTTCACTGGAAGGACTCATTATAGTGTTGTTCATTATAATTAATCCAATATTCAGTGGACGATGGTTCTGGATATATTGGATTTATATTTTAAATGTGTAATCGATATTATATTTATTTCATATTATAAAAGGAACAGTTTTACACATTTATTCACAACGGGTGAGTTCGAAAATTCATGAGTTCACGTGTATTTCGAGATGTCACCTGTTAAACGTAGTCGCCATTTGACACTGAATTACCCCGTATTTTTATTTATTTTCAGTATTATCAAAGATAACATACATTGATAAATACATAAATATGCTAAGACCACGTATCACGACATGCATACATAAATACATAGAGATAACCTTCGTCACTTCACATTTGTATAGACATATAATGCATCAATTTGAAATAATAGTGAGAACAGTTTTATCAATATACAAATACTAATTTTGTACTTTTTCTAACATTCCTGTTTAGTTCAGGTTGGGAACGATCTAAAAAAATCGGCATCAGGACCAAGGAATTATCTTAGTAAGGCCACGTCGAGGGCCATTTCAGTATAATATATCAAAACAAGCCATAACACGTAAGTTCAGTGGCGGTAAAAACACATTGCGCCCATAGCGGAATGATACCATAGCGGTGACTACATTTTCACCATAGCGGCACAGGAGCGGACATACAACCACCGACAGTCCGTTCTGGTACCACTATGGTACCGTTACGATGAAAATGTAGCCACCGCTATTGTACCATACCATTCTGGATAAAACGTTCTCACGGCCGAGGAATATTTGTATGTCACAAATCGGTGATAAATCCACACCATCGTACATTTTGCCTTTCGACAGTTTATTATTTGGGCTCCTTTGTCCACTTATCGCTGAACACAAGGATATTTAGCAAAATTTGGTTTACATGCAGCCGATGATTTTTGTATAGAAACCACCATGTTATATGAGAACATTTGTTCTAGAATGTCTTATTACTCACTAGACCATTTACCATGGGATATTCCTCCGGAACGCGTAACATGATATCACAATTTACCCACACTCTCATCTGTCCAGGAGATATGCCACTAGTAGGTAAAAGCTATTTAAAGTAATATTTCACCCGGATGTAACTATGACGTCACAACTTCCTATGGTGGCGCCATCTGTACACTTTGGATGCAAGGGGGCAACTCGATCTGCCAGAGTTTGGCCGCCATCTTGAATTTTTGAGGAGGTGTGGGCGGCCATCTTGAATGTTGTGGAAAAGGGGATGTATTCCTCCGCGGTGATGCGGTCCTGGCGGTGATGCGGTCTGCCTCCGCGGAGAAAAAGTAGTCCCTAGACTGGAAATACGCTGCATGGTCCGATGGGGTCCGAGTGAGGTATCAAAGTGAAGCTTATGTGAAGGGGCATCTAATGGGCTGGGTGTGGGGTTGAAATATCGGCATTCTGCGCATGCGCGGTGGCCCAAGGGTATGAAAATAGACGTTTTGAGAGCTAGGGGAGTCCCTAATGGTCCGATGGAGTTGAGTGAGGTATCAAAGTGAAGCATTCGTGAAGGGGCATCAGATGGGCTGGGTGCATGTAAAATTTTTCCTGAAAAAAAACGGAACACGGACTTTATCGAAAAATCCGGGAAAATGCCTATATGGGGTATGGGGGGTATATAGGTCGCCGGGCTTAACGGGGCTTGCCCATCAATAGAGTTATCTCCCCCTAGTTCCAGGGTGGGTGTATGTAAAAATTTTCCTGAAAAAATACGGAACACGGACTTTATTCTAAATTACGCGAAAATGCCTATATGGGGTATGGGTGGTATAGGACCATCCTGGGAAACCTACTTCTATACATTTGCGGTAGGGTTATTTGGATTTGTTTTTCACGTCTCGCCATTTAGAACACGATAGGAAGTGTCCCGGAGCGAATCGGTGAAATTTTTGAAAAAGTACGATATAGACCCATATAGTCCCATACTGGGGGTATAGGACCCATGTTTGTCCCCCTGGGAAACCTACTTCTATACATTTGTGGTAGGGTTGTTTGGATTTGTTTTTCACGTCTCGTCATTTAGAACATGATAGGAAGTGTCCCGGAGCGAAACGGTGAAATTTTGAAAAAAGTCACCGAGGCTTGGGTAGGCCCATAGGCCTATACTGCATGGCTATGGGTGTATAGGGCCAAACGGGGTGGACGTGTTGGAGTCTAGGTGGGCCATTAATGGTCCGATGGGGTCGAGTGAGGTCTTATTTTGAAGCTCTCATGCAGGAGCACTTGACTACACTAATGGTGAGTACGCTGTCAATACTCTGCGCATGCGCAGCTTGGCCGTAGTTTAGAAAGCAGGCATTTTTGAGGTGTGTGTGGGAGTGTTTGGGTTAAAGATGGGCTATTCACGGTTCGAATGGGTCGTGTGAGGTATCCATGTGAAGCCTAGGTGAGGGAGCCTCTGATGGCGTGGATGTGGGGTAGAAATAGGGTCATTCTGCGCATGCGCGGTAGCCCAAGGGTATGGAAATAGACGTTTTTGGGGTCTAGGCGAGCCCTATTGACCTTTGACCTCAGAAATTTGCATATGACGTCACTTCCGGTTGGGGTGAATGAGGCGTCACCTTTGGACATGTCCAGACTTGTCTGTGTTTGTCATGTTCTGGGGTTGCGCAAGTGTGTGTGTGTGTGACGTCACTTCCGGTTGGGATGAATGCTCAAACACACTACCTCCAACTTTCCCGTCCCGGCGGGCCCCGGCCCCCCAGTGCGCGCGCGCGCGGGTTCTCCGGCCGCAGCGCGCGCGCGCGCGTCATCACCGGAAGTGCGCGCGCGGGACAAAAGGTGACATCCAAGTCAAAAGGTTCTATGTCCAATGAGACAATGTTGCGGCATCGATATAGTCAGAGCTTGAACCCCAAAAAGGGGATTGTAAATGAACCTGGGAAGGATGGGCAGGTCCATTTGGACCAATCAGCGGTCGAGAAAAAGAGCCAATGAGCGATCGAGAAAAAGAACCAATGGGCGGGTACTAGGTACACGTCTGTGCCTACATCCGGGTACTTGTCGCCTACGTCCGCGCCTACATCCGGGTTCTTGTACACCCGGGTAATGTTTTCTGGACATGGATGGGTTACCTTTGGCTCCATTCTAGGCCACTGAATGGCTAATACGGTGTTCAAAGCCAGTTTCATGCATTATGCTCATAGAACTTATAGTAATAAACTTAATCTATACGTGTTGGACGAGTCTTCACTCACCGTCTTCCTTTACACGCACCTCAATGAAATGCCCGCTCCAAACCTAGACCAAAACACGTACTTGGTCTGTGGGCTGATTTCATTGGCTCTCTATTTTACTATAGTGCGCTTGCATTCTAACATTGATGGGTTACATTTTGGCCCCATCCTACACCACTGATTTCAGTTTGACTGAATCTCCACATTGGGCATTGATGCATTATGAATAAAACACACAAGACAGGGTTTTTTATTGGTGAGATCTCATTTTGTTTTTATTCAGTAACAACAACAACGTGAGAACAACCACGTGAAAACTGAAGCCCAGAACAAGGGGCTTGTACATTGAAAGAACTGAAGCCCAGAACAGGGGGCTTGTACATTGAAGCTGAAGCCCAGAACAGGGGGCTTGTAAACTTAAGCCCAGAACAGCAGGCGTGTGTACATTGAAAGAATTCAAGCCCAGAACGGGACTTGTACATTGAAATGATGGGCGGCCCAGTCATATACGAGTACATCGCGGTCCTCGGCCTTGGGGTACTCGTCAAACATCTGTACTATGGTAGATACGGGTCTTCCCCGGCATCGATGGTACAGGTAAAACAAGCAATATTGTCCGCACACGCTACTGGTCAGGCTTTGCAACGTTTGACTGCTCCAACACCACGTCTCTGTGCCTTGATCCATGAAGTCTGTTAAATCGGGATGGAGGAGTGGCAGGCCGTACGGGTCAAGGTATTCGCCCTGCTGTTCTGTCAAGTACACGGCCACCCAATGTTCACCGGGGCGATCCATCGGGTCCGTGTTGAGAACGTAAGCAGCAGGATACACACGGTCTAATGGGAACACATCTCGGGCGAACACCCCTTGAAACATCATACGTGTCTCTGGGTCATTCTCCAGCACGGTGGTTATCTGGTCTGTATCCATGTTAGGTTGAGAAGTCACACAGCACGGTGCGCGCCTTGTCCACTTGAATGATGTTGTCAAACTCGGCGTAGCAGATCACATTGACGGTGCTCCGGAGGGCTCATAGAAAGTGGATTTCCAACCGTAAATTGCCTTGCTTGGCCAGGGCCAGCTGATGGTCGTTCTCTAAGGTGGGGGTCAGATCGAAACAGAACAACGTGTATCCGTTCCCGTAGTCCTCCCGACTGATGAAATTCCCTTCGTCCTGGTTGATTTGACCGGTGGCTGTAAACAGGCTCTGATAGGCTGGAATGAAATTCGCGCGCCCAAAGTTCGGTGTTAAGGCCGTGGCTGGCACCTGTTGTCCATCCACATGCAGGGCCACAAAATTGATGCCGAAATGTTTAAAGTCAAACGGATTCTCTGGGTAGGCTCCACTGAAACTGGTATTTTCCACACAGGCCAGGATCAATCGCCTGGGTAGTTCCCCCAGGAACAGGTTGTCTTTGTTGGCGCTCATATTTCCAGCAGACACAGAGAACACTTTGGTTTGCACACGTCGGATAGGGTACTGGACTGGTTTTGTTTCCAAGGCTTTCATGTGTCCCAATTGAACGGCTGGATTCGGTTTCACTTTTCGGACATACAGGACTGCGTCTTCGATGACAATCTTATAGTCAGCTACATGCGACTCTACGTTAGTGGCCATCAAGCCGAAGGTCGGAGGCGCCCGTATCAGTCGGATTTTGATGGGGATCTTGTTCAAGACGTATCGGTCTTGCATGAACATGTCTGCGTGCAGTCGACCGATCATATCCACCGAGACGCCGTTCGCGGTCAAAGCCTTCCGTTTGCTATATCCCGTATTGTCGTTCTCTGCGCCCATGTGCTCGGCTTTGTCCTGGTAGAATAAAGCGGCTGTCAGTGGAGATTTTTTAGCCTCTCGCCCATGCGACAACAGCGTCTCGATGTAGGCTCGATAGGGGTACGTGTTGGTCGAGTCACTGATGAGTTTGTCGCTGAGAAATATATCCACCTGTTGAAACATCGAGTGCAGCCAGAGATTCGTCGGCCCCACCGTTGCTTGGTCGGCGATTCTGGTGCCATCTCCATTGACGATCTTGGCT
>JAVTVY010012659.1:0-51614 GCA_036873755.1 Hanleya hanleyi
ACACACCCACAGTGGCTCCCCAGCTGGAGTGTGTGTGTTTGATGATGCGGATAATAAAAGAATTAATACCCCAGCATGATTGATTTTGTCTCTGTTCTCTGAGGTAGATAAAAAGGGCAGAGTTGTGGGTTCTAGCATTAGTTGTACATGATGTCTGCGCGAGTACGGAAGCACGCCCCGACGCTCCGTGTATTGAAGACGGCCCCATCCGAGTTGGTCCGAACCATTGTACGCGGTCCGGACCCTGAACTTGTACGCTGTCTGTGCGAGATCGGGTACAACCTGTTAAAAGGCAACGTACCACTGACTCCGGCTCAGAAGACCAAGTTGACCAAGCATAAGACAGGTCTCCGAACCCTAGTCCAGAAGCGAGTCTCTCAAACACAAAAGAAAGAGGTGTTACAGTAAGGCAGCTTTCTCGGGGCCATCTTAGCATCGTTGGCCGCTTCCGTGTTGGGTCCAGTATTGGGTGGACTCTTCGGCCGACAATGAACCACAGGAAAAAAATGGTCCTCGTCGAACCACGGTTCCTTCAAAACCTCCAATCGCCCTACCCTGTCCCACCTACGGTGAAGACCATAAACAACCTCGATGAAGAGATGCAACAGATCTTACAAAGACCGGGGTTAAGCGACAGTGAGAAAGTACAACGGTACAATGAGACGCTTCAACGGTACATGACGTTCATGGACCAATACAAAACCCTCTCTAACCCAGCGCCACCACCACCACCACGCGACACACCGCCGGCTTCAGCACCGCTCCAACAGCCGCCATTACCAGGGGTACCACCCACAGCCCCACAGTGGGTGGACGACGAAGTGCTGAAGAGTGTACCTGCATCGTTCAAGAAACAAGCTGGCCTGGTATTACAACGGATGAAACAGAATCCTAACATGACTTGGAATGATAAAGGCGAACTACTGGTACAGAATGAAGTGGTCCCCGGTACCCACATAACGTATTTAGTGAATGACCTGATGCGTCAACGCAGGTCGCACACGGATCCTCGAGGATGGGAGGTCTTCGCTCAAGGCTTGAAAGACATGCATGTACCACAGGAACTGGTGGGGAACCCCCAGCGCTGGGCCTGGATGCAGCGGACCCAGCAATCGCCGAGTGGCCCACTACCTTCTTGGGAAGCCGGGTGGGAACCGGAGTCACCCCCCAAAACACCACCACAACGGGCACCTTCTTTTCACGCCTTTAAAAAACCACCCTTGATCAAGACACCCCACATCTCCAGAACCGTGACACGTAGCAAGTCACCGCGACGAACACGACGCCGGACACAACCGCCCAAGGCCCGGAACACCTATTAAAACCAACAGCAGCAGCAGGACAGCTCAGTCGCCATGTTTTACCTCACCCTACCCAGTAACAGTTCGCTGCATGTGTTTCCTGACAACACCTTGGCCAAGTACGTGACCCAATTACCGCAACCGTTGCCTTTACCTGGACGATGGGAATGTGGCCTCGTGGATATCCAATACCCTTACTCGTGGTACAACGTGCGAGCCAATGAAGTGTGGTACGAGGTGACCTACGAAGGAAAAGACACCCGACTCACCCTCCCCGAAGGCCAATACGATACTCCCAAGGAGTTCACGCAGGGGCTGACAAGACTGTTGCATTATAAGGCTCTACGGGAGATCACGAATGTTTCAAAACCCATCAAAACCTTTCCCTTCAAGAATCACGTGGATTTCGATTACAACGCACACAACGCCAAGGCAGAGATCATCCTCACCGCCAACCTGAGTGTCGTACTGAGTCCTATCCTACAGCGAATGCTGGGTTTCGATCTACAGACGTTCGCTGGTCCCACCGCCCACCAAGGCCAGACCCCGATGGATATGAAGTCGGGTATGTACGGACTCTACGTCTACTCGGACGTGGTCGACAACCACATCGTGGGCGATATCAACACACCTCTGTTACGGGTGGTCCCCATTAAAAAGACGTATGGAGATCAAGTTACCCACAGTTTCACCCACATGCTCTACCTACCCGTACGACAAACCGACATCAACACTATCACGGTGGATATAAGAGATGACACGGGGCGACCGGTGGCATTCGAACGAGGAAAAGTGGTGCTGACACTTCATTTTCGACAAGCACGTGCTCCCCACTTTGTATAATGAAGGTGCCTTACGAGTGCGATGCACGCAGCTATATGGACTATTATGCCCAACAGGCCGGCGGTGGCCTTCCGGTCTTTAGTGATGCACGCATGCAACGAGGACATGGGCTGGGGAACATACTCGGGAGCATCGTCAAAACGTTCCTGCACTTGGTGACGCGTGGGGTGAAAGCAATCGGCAAACAAGCGGTACGCAGTGGACTGCAAGTCGCCGGTGATGTCTTGGGGGGTACCCAAAGAAGCCTTGAAACGGCGGGCCAAAGGAGCAGGAGGCGTCTTGGTCGCCAAAGCACAACGCACCGTAGGGAATAAAAGACCTGCACCACCGAGACCACGCACCAGTCGACGACCGACCCAGCGACGACGCACATCGAAGACCCAGGATATCTTTTGTTAAACATGTCCTTGTGGATTTAGCCCATACATACTTGTATGTGAAAGCCAAGGTCGTCAATGGGGATGGCTCCAGAATCGTCGACCAAGCAACGGTGGGCCCGACGAATCTCTGGCTGCAGTCTATGTTTCAACAGGTGGATATATTTCTCAGCGATAAACTCATCAGTGACTCGACCAACACGTACCCCTATCGAGCCTACATCGAGACGCTGTTGTCGCATGGACGAGAGGCTAAAAAATCTCAGCTGACAGCCGCTTTATTCTACCAGGACACAGCCGAGCACATGGGCGCAGAGAACGACAATGCGGGATATAACAAACGGAAGGCTTTGACCGCGAACGGCGTCTGGGTGGATCTCATGGGTCGACTGCACGCAGACATGTTCATGCAAGACCGGCACCTCTTGAACAAGATCCCCATCAAAATCCGACTGATACGGGCGCCTCCGACCTTCGCCTTGATGGCCACTAACGTAGAGGGGCATGCTGCTGACTATAAGATTGTCATCCAAGACGCAGTCCTGTATGTCCGAAAAATGAAACCGAATCCAGCCGTTCAGTTGAGACACCTCAAAGCCTTGGAAACAAAACCAGCCCAGTACCCTATCCGGCGTGTGCGAACCAAAGTGTTCTCTGTGTCTGCTGGAAATATGAGCGCCAACAATGAAAACCCGTTCCTGGGGGAACTTCCCAAGCGATTGACCCTGGCCTGTGTGGAAAATACCAGTTTCAGCGGAGCCTACCCAGAGAACCCGTTTGACTTTAAACATTTCGACATCAATTTTGTGGCCCTGCATGTGGATGGACAACAGGTCCCAGCCACGGCCTTAACACCGAACTTTGGGCGCGCGAATTTCATTCGAGCCTATCAGAGCCTGTTTACAGCTACCGGTCAAATCAACCAGGACGAAGGGAATCTGATCAGTCGGGAGGACTACGCGAACGGATACACGTTGTTCTGTTTCGATCTGACCGCCACCTTAGAGAACGACCATCAGCTGGCCCTGGCCAAGCAAGGCAATTTACGGTTGGAAATCCACTTTGCACGAGCCCCCCAGAGCACCGTCAATGTGATCTGCTACGCCGAGTTTGACAACATCATTCAAGTGGACAAGGTGCGCAACGTCCTGTGTGACTTTGCCACCTTACATGGATACAGACCAGATAACCACCGTGCTGGAGAATGACCCAGGGAAACGTATGGTCTTTCAAGGGGTGTTCGCCCAAGATGTGTTCCAATTAGACCGTATGTATCCTGCTGCTTACGTTCTCAACACGGACCCGATGGATCGGCCCGGTGAACATTGGGTGGGCGTGCACTTGACAGAACAGCAGGGCGAATACTTTGACCCGTACGGCCTGCCACCCCTCCATCCCGATTTAACAGACTTCATGGATCAAGGCACAGAGACGTGGTGTTGGAACAGTCAAACGTTGCAAAGCCTGACCAGTAGCGTGTGCGGACAATATTGCTTGTTTTACCTGTACCATCGATGCCGGGGAAGAACCTTATCTACCATCGTACAGATGTTTGACGAGTACCCCGAGGCCGAGGAGCGCGATGTACTCGTATATGACTGGGCCGCCGATCATTTCAATGTACAAGCCCCGTTCTGGGCTTAAGTTCTTTCAATGTACAAGCCCCCTGTTCTGGGCTTAAGTTTACAAGCCCCCTGTTCTGGGCTTAGGGATAGCTATCCCCTTAGAGGCAGTTTTTGCACTCCCGTGACAATTTGTCGTCTGTATCAATAAATATACAAGATAACCATAATAAACTATATATTTTATGAAAGCGTACATCGTAGGGATTCCAATTATATGATTTGTATAACCGACGCTGCTACTGTGTAGAAAATATTCCAATTTAAAACAATTAAAATGAAAACAATAGCGTCCATTTTTCAATTGAAATTTCATGAAAACTGTTGGTCTTGTTTCAACTTTGATGGTATATCTTGATAGGAGACAATTCGAACTAGTAAACTTTATCTCATTTTTTTAAATTTTTGCCTGGTTTTGTTTTTACAGCTATTTTACCAAAATAAATTGAAAAAAACGTAATATTTTACGGTCGTTTGTCTTAAAAGTTGAATAATTAAAAAACTAATCCGAACTTACAAAAAGTGAGATAACATTTACTATATCACCTTATAAGTAACAAGCATGCCAAATTTTTAAAAAGCGTAGCATGGATACTTTTAGAGAAATTTTGTACAAAAATGAAAGGCTAGAAATCGGGCAAAATGTGTCCAGCTATACATCTGATGGATTAATCCAATTTTTTTGCTTGAATTCTATTGTCAAATACATTTTTAATCTGTCTAATGGGACCTACTCTAATTCCTGTTTATTCTGGATAACTATTACACTAAGTTTTTTTTATCAAGGCGGTTTAAAGTCCAATTTAAACTTTAAAAACTTACTAAAACTTTCAGCTGAGAATTATTCACACCGGTGTAGATCACTTCACGGCGGGTGTCTGAGTGAAGTGTCACTGTTATAATTAGAAACAAAAATACGGATGTTTGCATGGTTTTGATCAGAAAATAAGTAGGAGATAATTAGCTTACCATAATACTGCGGAAATGAGTTTTGGAAAGGTAAATTTAACAGACAAAAATAATAGTAGCCAAGCCCAAGCTAAGGCAATCTGTTTAATTGTTCCAGTGCGTCTGAAACTAAATTTTTAATCCTAATATTGAAGCACTTCTATTTATAATTTTGATTTCATTTTTTCAGCAAATGTTAGATGAAGTAGTGAATATTTAAATGAAGAAATAAAAAAAGAGAGATCAATTTTGACCCTCTAAGGGGATAGCTATCCTTAAGTTCTATCGATGTACAAGCCCCCTGTTCTGGGCTTCAGTTTTCACGTGGTTGTTCTCACGTTGTTGTTGTTATTTATTGTTGAAAAAAACAACAAAATGAGATCTCACCAAAAAAAACCCTGTCTTGTGTGTTTTCTATATGAGCATAATGCATGAAGGCTATAACAGATATGTGGGGATTCGGCCTTGAACACCGTGGAGAAAGTAGCCATGGGCACTTGACGTCCGCGCCTGCATCCGGGTATGTATGCGCTGACGTCTGCATCCGGGTATGTATGCGGGTCTTCAGGAGGCGACTGCATGTAGTGAGGTGTCTGTGGGGTTTTGTTTTCGCTGACGTCCGTGTCTTTCATCCGGGTATGTATGAGGGTCTTGAGGAGGCGACTGCATGTGGTGAGTTGTATGTGGTTGTTTTTTCTTCGGTGACGTCCGCGCCTGCATCCGGACACTTCTATGTAGGTGTATAAAAGTGAGAATTTTTAGGGCATTGCTGCATTCATTGACCTGCTTGACCAGCCTGAGCCTGCCTGACCAGCCTAAGCCTGCCTCACCAGCCTGAGCCTATCTGACGAGAGGAGCTACGACACTGTCAGCCACCAAGATGTTCACTTGCACAACTTGCCAGAGGCAGTTTACTCGCCCAGAAGATTTGCGACGGCACGGGTCCTCCATCCACAACGGCGCACGGTATACTTGTATAACCTGCGCACGGTCATTTAATCGGGAGGATCCTTTACTGCGCCACGAACGCTCATTCCACGAGGGCGCGACGGAACAATGTAATGAATGTGGTCAACTCTTCAAACGACCCAGTCAGTTAAGACGGCATCAGCGTTTGATTCATGCCCCGTCTCTACGGTTTGGTCTACAACTTCCCACTAATATGGCACCCAGGCGGGTCAGACCCAGTGAAGATGAGCCCGGGGAGACGAATGCCACTGGTGATGCGATCACACAGAGTCCGCCTGTACCCACAGTTCAGAAGAGGCTATATATCCAGCCAGTCCCTAGCATTATTGTTGCTAGTCATACGCCTGGCGACATCGAACATTTTCTGGAAGATGCAGTGGATGTGCCTAGCGATCTGTTACAGGACGCCCATCCAGTGAGTGACATCTATCGGCGCCAATGGCCCATGATACGGCACGTTTTCCGCCGTGATCGCCCTATTCCAGATATCTACAATTTCCCACTGACCGACCTCACCCTTCTACGCAGATACGTGGAAGCCATCTTTAATGACCAAGCTACGGTCTTCAAATTGAATGTCGCTTTCGGGTACATCTTACGTCACAAAGAGACGGACCAGTTACGGTATTATTATGCCAGTAATAAAGGCCATGTGTTTGACCAGCCGTTCCCCATCATTAACCGGGCGTCGCCAGAGACGATGCTGGAGAAACTGGACACCGTGGATCCCTTGAGATGGGCACATCGTCAACGCCCCAACACACAATGGGTCGTAGAGAGGGTCACCAATGTTACGTTCTTCGTTACCAAGCTGATCGACCACCCCCATCGGCTGAATGCGTCACCCTTGCACTGATGAATAGCATAACATGCCGTATATACTCTCTATGTCTACATGCTGATCGTTGACTTGAGCTCAGTAAACATTAAATGTGACGGTGCGTTAAATAATAAAACATGGTGTTTGATATTTCAACTTGTTTTGCTGTGAACATACTAAACATACCCAGGGCGGCTCCCCCAGTCTGGGTATGATGTAACATTGGGGATAATAAATTGTATAAACATTGCTGAACTTGTTGTTATTCACGACAACTGCTTTCCGCTATACTTGGATGAAATATATACCCCGATGTGATATAGTGCCCTTGCACACTTCCGAAACTTCCTTTAACCCGCGCGCGCGCGCGCTCGCCCGGATAACCCGCGCGCGCTACGGCCGGGCCGGGCCGTGGAAGACCCGGATGTTGGAAATCCGGACCCTACGTCTAAGGGAAAATTGGAACTCTTCTGGGTTTGGTGGTAGTTTTTGTGAAACCGGAAGTGACGTCTGTGCGAACAACCCACACCACCAAAGCATAAACACCGACCCATAGTGGTTGGTCAAACACACTGCCACGCATCCCCAAAATGCCTGCTTTCTATACTACGGCCAGACTAAGCATGCGCAGACTCTTGAACACGGACGAACCATTAGCACAGTCGGATGCTCCTTCACGAGAGCTTCAAAATAAGACCTCAGACGACACCATTGGACCACTAGGGGCTCACCTAGACCCCAAAATGTCTATTTCCATACCCTTTTCTCACAATTCCTGCTTGCGCATGCGCAGAATGACGTCAGTTCCACGTCACACCCATCCCGTCGGGTGCTCCTTCGCGAATGCTTCACATTGATACCTCATACGACTCCATCGGACCAATAGGAGCCCACCTAGACCCCAAAACGCCTTTTTCCATACTCTTTGTCTACTGTGCATGTGCATTATGACGTCAGTTCCACGCCACACCCATTCCCTCGGATGCTCCTTCACGAATGCTTCACTTTGACACCTCACTCGTTTCAATCGGTACACCAGGAACCCCTCTCGCCCCCGAAGATTGCCGGAGAATGCCGGAGAATTTGGGACTACTTTCTGTCCGCGGAGGCAGACCGCATCACACCAGACCGCATCACCGCGGAAGAATACACACGCCCGATTCACACAGACCGGAAGTGACGTCATACATGACGACACACTTGCGCACAACACTCCTGCGCACACCGCCACATGACCGCCACAAAATCGTCATACCTGCGCACAACACTCCTGCGCACACCACTTTCTCGGGCATGCGCACTGACACCAATGTAACTTTAAATACCCTATATATACTACTGCTGTAGTCCTCTGAGTCGATGAGTGAATATTTTCCCATGGCGTTGACTGATTAATCATAGATCACATACCCCTCACTAATTATAAACATTGCCAACATTTGCTTACAGTCCGTAAGTAACAGCTTCGGCTGGTTCATACGCCATGTATGAATCACGAGAAAATGCATACAATAGCCAATTCCGTAGACAACAATATGTCTAGACTTGAGCCTTTTCAACTGCACAAAGACTCGCACAATAGCTTCCTACACGAAGTATCTACCCTTCGGCTTGTGTAGTATACCGCTACATACACACATGAAGGCTTAGTTTACAATTACATACACTGTTTATCGGCACAGCTGACATCCGAATACTATTGTAAATCCAGACTAGCTTCGTCTGGGATTATATTATTTCTCAGTCAGACACGGGAAGATCATTAGCTCTGTTTCGATCTACTTGGTATTGCAAATTCGATAACGAATTAGCGGGGAAATAGACCCGACCACAGGTATCTGCCCAATAATATATTATCTGAGAATTATATCTGTAAACTCTTCACACATTTATATAACATTGCATTTACCAACACTGAGCGTGTTAATTCGCCTCTTGGGTCTGTACCATGGGGTAGACGCCGCAGAGCGTGGAGATCGACACCGCTGTGCCGAGGGTCAACGACGGCTTGCAGAAAGCGGACGTATGTCCTCATAGAGGTCCACTAGCAACGGCAATAAGTCGTCATCAGTGAAATAACCAGTAGGTGAGCTCGTGACTGCTTCCTATACTTTCCTACAGATTGCTTACTCCATCCGAGGACGAAGATGCAATCAACGACGGTATTCGCATGGATGACGGCACGGCGATGCCGTTGAAAGGCGATGCGCACTTCAAGCTAACCATAGATGGAACTACGGTGACGCAGACGATGATCGTTGGAGAGCTAACGGTAGATGCATTTCTGGGGTACGACTTCTTGTGCACTCATTGTACCAAGATCGACACCGAGAAACACAGAGTTAAGTGCGAAGTGGATGCTACCGAGTGGTCGTAGCCGAGACCTTTACCATTCCAGCTGGAACCGAGGCTGTGCTAACCGGGAAAGTCTGTGGTGCTCTTCCAGGAGAAGCCGGGGTGATAGAGAACGAGCCAGAATTTACTCAGAAAACTGAAGCGATGGTAGCTAGAACCCTGACCGAGATTGATCGTGATCACAAAGTCACAGAGCGCTTTTGAATTTTTCAACCCGTGATCCAGGCTGGAACACTCTGTGGTAGCCTAGCCGAGGTTCAAGTGGTGAACGATCAAACCCATCGGGCCGTTGTACCTCCGACACATAGCCGCACGGCGATCAGATGGACGGAATCAGTCACACTAGCCAGTCGCTGCCCAGAACATTTGAAAGCCTTGATCGAGACGTCAGGCGAAGGATTAGAGACCGAGGAGTAGAAGATCTGGTTCCTTGATACACCACATTGTTCACCAAAGATGGTACCGACATGCGACTGACGACCATGGTCCGGTTAGTTTTTCTGAGTATTCTTTGATTTACCAGGTTTACCCGTGTTGTGGAGTTTACTCCATCAAACGTCCACGATGCTCATCCAATGATATCAGATGAGCTATTTCTTTGAGCTGATCTGTCATCACAGCTTCCGAGCTAGCATTTCCCTTTGAGCCGGCTTTAGGGGCCGTGTGGATACTTCATAGTCTCCACATGAACAGCTGCAATAAAAGCGCGGCTGAGATACTAAGGCTACGTCCGAGAATTCACCGTATTCTCGGGTTTGAATGTTAGATGCCGAGGGATGCTTTCCTGTAGAGTCATATGGTTGTTTTTCAGTCGCCCGACATCGTCAATTTTTCCCACCTCTTGCATATCGCTCCAATTTACTTGGTAAAGGAAGCCTTGACGGACGTTACGTACCGCATCCCTGATGAAGACGGAGGTTTACGGGTAGTTTATCACGACCGGTTGAAACCATTGAAAGATGTTGAACCTGAGGTCAACTCTAAACCCGAGGTTGCATTCCCGTATCCCGTAGAACATCCGATGGTACCTCGAACTTCAACCCCAACTCCGGGATAGGTAGCGCACGTATCCCAAGAGTGGAGGTCCTAAATAGGACGGCGTAGAAAGCTGCTACAAGGACTATCGTCCCGCGATGGACGTGTGACCTGGCCTGGTTGACCCAGTTGCCCTGATTGTTCGAAACAATGATTCTCTGTGAATGGACTTGTGATTTATATTCTAAATTCTCAGTCTAAATTGTCAGCGTCACTCCGTCATTTCGAACACTTCGGACTGAATCACTTCAGGTGAGACCCTCTCTAGAATTCTCAGCGTCACTATGTCACCTTCTCTAAAATCTGCAGCGAACAGATGCTCTTTTGTGTACTCTACAGCTACAGCAACGTGCCTGCGTCAGCTCAGGTGAGATCCTCTGTAAAATTGTCAGCGTTACTACGTCACATCAGACACAAAAAATCTACAGCATTTCATGGGTGAACAAATATCATAGACGTACAGCTTGAATTTGAATCTGGGTTACCATTGACATGTACAGGTACCAACAAAATGCTTAGCAGCACCTCTGCGAGCATGTCATTTGGTTCAATTATTTCATCATTTTTCAAATAGACTATAGCATTTCTTGGATGACCGAATACCATAGGTTGGTTAGGACTCTTCAGAATCTCTGTCTACCGCTCACGTGCATATATCCAGAATAATTGTTATCTGAAGTGACGAAGATAAATTACGCAAATAAACAGGTCTCTGTCAGGAGTGACCTAATTATACTGACAAGTTTATAAAAGGTCTCACCTGGAGTGACGCAGATACGTTACGCCAATAGAAAGCGATCCGTCCGGAGTCACATAGTGACGCTGACAATTTTAGAGAGGGTCTCCTCTGAAGTGACGCAGGTATGTTATGCCAATAGAACATGTATCGGTCCGAATTGACGTAGTAACGTTGTCAACTTTAGAAAAGGCCTCACCTGAAGTGACGCAGGTACGTTATACACATAAAAAGGAATCTGTCCGGAGTGATGTAATGACGGTGACAATTTTAGAGAGGGTCGATCGAACACTATCGAGGTGGAATTCCATTTGCTCATGGAGTAAACATTCATTATTTCTTAAGATCATAATCCGAAGTGATATATTGTCGCGAGGCATCCATATACATGAACCAAAACACTTTTTATGTCATTTGCCCTTTGTGGAACAAAATTTGAAGTTGGCCTCTGTGTGGCACCATAGATGGGTGTAGTCAATGTGGTCGAAAGGCAATATTCAGCGACATACTATGCCAAGACATCCACATGCTAAATTTAAAAAGAATTCTAATCCAATATAGTTTGTTTCAGCAATTTGATTGGTTAACTGGTAGAAATTTCCGACCGAAAAATAAAGCATCCTGGGTAGCAATTGTCATTCGGCCGCTTGACTTTTATTGTATTCTTTCACCACAAAGCTTGCATTGCAACCATCATGGTGGCATCAGCTGATCGAAACCAGCGAAATTGGTGGAGTGATGACGACGCCGAGATCGGACAATTTATTACATCTTTAGAGTACTTTGATGACACGTCTGACCTGAGTTACTCCATGTGGTAGTAGAAGAAATCGAATAATAGCAGACTGACTGTCTTTGAGTAGGATGACACCTTCGCCGACTACGCTGTTTGGGTGACGGTGTTTGACACGCAGTCAGCCGGAGATTCGAGTCGTATTTCACCGGCGGCTGACAACTCTGATACAAGACGTTTTCCCTTGCTGAAGGAAGACGACCTGGAAGACCGAGATGTCGGTGCACAATAAATATATTAATAAATGACTATTCCATCTTAAGTCGTGTTTTTTTCTGCATTATCGTTTTACCCTAAAACAGAAATACTGACGCGTCGATGGTAAAACTCAATTTGCGCTCGTCAAAAAACAAGCATTAACGGTCTCAAATCATCAAATATAACAGGGTTATCCCCTAATCCAAGAGTCCGGAAAAGAAATCTGACGTTGCCAGGCGGCGCTACCTATGGGCACATGAGGTTGGGAGGCGATTCCCGATGACATATTGTGACACGATCTGTGTGTGTGGAAGAACGCGATTCCAATTGGCATCTCGTGGCATTTTATCCACATATCAAATATGGAAACACTCCGTTATGCCGTTCTAATTTCACGGAAACTACATTTCTAAGATTGGTATCCAGGTGGCGCCACCAATGGGCGTATGTGGACGGAACAAAATACCAAACTACATATTGTGGCATGATATCGATGTAACAAATGTGGAAAGATTCCATACAGTCATTGTTTTGTTTTTTGTCGTGGAAACGAAATTTTAAGTTGGCACAGCTAGCGTTCCCAAGAGACATCTTGCGGCATGACATTGTAGCGACCAAGCTGTCGCTAAGTACGACAAGTGTGTGTGGGCCATTATATTCTAGCTAAGTCAGGGTATAGGTAATCAACTGCTAGCTACAGCCCTTGTGTCGGCACACTGGATAAAACGGTATAGTTATATGGCTTGTGCCTGTTTCCGAATATCCCTGCGGCCTCAGTTACATCACAGTCTAGTCGCCAGTAACAGCCACCAACTTCAGCGTCCAATGTGTTCCAAGGCGCTAAAACATAAACAAATCGCTTCGGCTCAACGCAAGATTCACCACCGGCCCGTAAGAAGAGATCCCATTATTATCTGCCTCTCAACGTCTCAACGATACCGCATATACGATACCACTTTCTCAATGTATGTACCCTGCTCTCTCGGAATAACTAGTTCAATCGGTGGCACAGATATCTTAGCAGTTCCAGGACTAGTGTAAGTATCGTGACTCCATTGAAAGAACCAGTTCAGTAGGCGGTGCAACACGTCGACGGTCCTGGAATGCCAAAGAAAACGTTTACATTCGCTCATTTGTTCGAGGTTATATTTTATGGGCCACTTGCCAGGGGCCCTCAGAATCAAGGTATCTTCGTTGCTACCACGCCCTTTGTTAAATAAAAAAGAGGCATTTGGCTTATCATCTCGTAAGATAATATCCTGTGTCATTAATGATTTGAAGGGTTAAGCAGTTGGACCAGGTTAATTTGACTTACATATTACATATTGGACTCCCTCCGTGAGTTTCAGGTGTTCGATGCTAGTTTTCTACACTGGAGGATAGCATGTTGTTTTCTTCAGCAAGACCACACCGACAGCACATTTAGACCCATTTTAGAATAACAACGATACGGTACTGTGCATTTCCACCTGTTTTTTTCCTAGTCTAAGAAGTGTGATCATTTTGTCGTAACTTCGTTCTTCCATTCCGGATGGGCGTGTTTTTGCTTTTCTTGACGTTAATCTTGTGAAGCCATCTATCTGTGGTTTCCTCGTTCCAAACACTTTCCAGCTAGCTTCTATTTCTTCTCGGACGATTGAGTTAAATTCGGTCTCCTTGTGTTTTAGCGATGTCAACGTGGGCTTGTAGCCAGATCAAAGGAATTTATTTTTGTCGCAAGATATTCCAATTCCCGTCTTAGATCTGGTCTACTTTGGGAGTCCTTTATAGAAATTGATGCACACAGAGATTCACTACAAACAACTGAACGAATGTGTATATTGTCGTTTACCGATTACAGTGATCTGGGTTATTAGATCTGGGTTAACACACATATTGTCAGGTAACTTGAACCCTTTTCAGATTCCCAATTCTGGGATAACGAAACTAATCCTGTCTCACTGTTTAAGCTCATTGATCCAGATTTTCAAGTTATTTCTCCAATTATTGTCGAGGCATTCTCGAGGTATTGTTTCTTCTTACTGAGCGATAGACCTAAACTTGGTCAACATTTTCCCTTGTAGATCTGGTAGTTTATATCTTCGATGTAATGTTCCTTAGAAAAGCTTCCTGACGACGTAATCGAACGATGCTGAATGAATACTTTATTTATTTATCGTTGAAATCATCATATTCAGATATATCACCGGTAAATTTATAGCATATCAGAATGGGGATATTGTGAGCCCTCATTGAAGTGAAGCCAGAGGAATGCTTTTGAATAATAACTTCGAATTTGAAATTGTACAAACAAAAAAGGGCACCCAAAATGGAAATTATCTCGCTTTGGAAATCAAAATCCCAGATTTAACTTCCACATTACTTTCATTGTATGCACCCACAAGGATAATCCACATCTTTTCTCTACTGTTCAGGATGGGCAATTAACATTATATCATCTGTGGTTATTGGAATCTGGTAGAGAGAATGGGGCAATCTACATTATATCATATGTGGTTATTGGAATCTGGTAGAGAGAATGGGACAATCAACACTATATCATCTGTGGTTATTGGAATCTGGTAGAGAGAATGGCACAATCAACATTATATGATCTGTGGTTATTGGAATCTGGTAGAGAGAATGGGGCAATCAACATTATATCATCTGTGGTTATTGGAATCTGGTAGAGAGAATGGGACAATCAACATTATATCATCTGTGGTTATTGGAATCTGGTAGAGAGAATGGGGCAATCAACATTATATCATCTGTGGTTATTGGAATCTGGTAGAGAGAATGGGACAATCAACATTATAGCATCTGTGGTTATTGGAATCTGGTAGAGAGAATGGGACAATCAACATTATATCATCTGTGGTTATTGGAATCTGGTAGAGAGAATGGGACAATCAACATTATATCATCTGTGGTTATTGGAATCTGGTAGAGAGAATGGGACAATCAACATTATATCATCTGTGGTTATTGGAATCTGGTAGAGAGAATGGGACAATCAACATTATATCATCTGTGGTTATTGGAATCTGGTAGAGAGAATGGGACAATCAACATTATATCATCTGTGGTTATTGGAATCTGGTAGAGAGAATGGGGCAATCAACATTATATCATCTGTGGTTATTGGAATCTGGTAGTGAGAATGGGACAATCAACATTATAGCATCTGTGGTTATTGGAATCTGGTAGAGAGAATTGGACAATCAACATTATATCATCTGTGGTTATTGGAATCTGGTAGAGAGAATGGGGCAATCAACATTATATCATCTGTGGTTATTGGAATCTGGTAGAGAGAATGGGACAATCAACATTATATCATCTGTGGTTATTGGAATCTGGTAGAGAGAATGGGACAATCAACATTATATGATCTGTGGTTATTGGAATCTGGTAGAGAGAATGGGACAATCAACATTATATGATCTGTGGTTATTGGAATCTGGTAGAGAGAATGGGGCAATCAACATTATATCATCTGTGGTTATTGGAATCTGATAGAGAGAATGGGACAATCAACATTATATCATCTGTGGTTATTGGAATCTGGTAGAGAGAACGGGACAATCAACATTTTATCATCTGTGGTTATTGGAATCTGGTAGAGAGAATGGGACAATCAACATTATATCATCTGTGGTTATTGGAATCTGGTAGAGAGAATGGGACAATCAACACTATATCATCTGTGGTTATTGGAATCTGGTAGAGAGAATGGGACAATCAACATTTTATCATCTGTGGTTATTGGAATCTGATAGAGAGAATGGGACAATCAACATTATGTCATCTGTGGTTATTGGAATCTGGTAGAGAATCCAAACATTGATCTATACAATTATGTGAGAGTAAACAACCCAAATGCTAGAGAGACAGTACTAGAAATGATTGACTACTTAGATTTAGTCGACCCTTTGGAGAGAGCATCACCCTGACGTTCGGAGATACACCTGGCGACAGCCAAACCTGGTGTAAACATGCACGTTTGGACTTTTTTCTTGTCTCCAGAAATCTACATACAATTAGGAAAACAGATATTCTATCTTGCTACAGATCTGATCGTTCCAGGGTCAAGCTGGTGTTGCAATTTACAGAACTTAAAAAGGAAAAAGAGACATGGAAGTTTAATAATTCGTTACTACGTGATAAAGAAAGAATACGTTAATGTAGTGAAAGAAACTATAAAGGATACCAAAGTTCAGTACAAGTTAGAAAGTCGAGACACACAAGACCCACCAGAATTTCAGATCAATTATTTTTTAGATGTGGTTTATGAATATTAGAGGAAAAACAATATCCTACTCATCTTTTAAGAAAAGGGAACGAACAAAGAAAATAAGGCGTTAACTGAAGACATAGATAACTAATGCAACAATTAAAGAAACAATTACAGGATATAAACAAGATAAAAGTGGAGAAGAGTTAAAAAAAGCAGGAAGATATTTTGAATGTCACAAATCTGTTTTATGGAAAACTGTATACTCAAAAAGATACCAGTCCAATAGACCTGGAACAACTTTTCGAAAGCATGAATGTTCCAACATTATCGCAGCAAAAATCGGACAAGTTAGAAGGAGACCTTAAGTCCGAAGAAATTTTAGCTGCTTTAAAATCCAAAAAAAAATGTAAAGAGTCCTGGGTCGGACGCTTATACTGCCGAATTTTCCTTTTTTTTTGGGAAAGACATCGGCGAATAATTGTCAAAATTGATAAATTACTCCTATAACACAGAGGAACTTTTGACGCAAAAAACAGGGATCAATAACTTGTATACCTAAATACGGGAAGCCTAAGCGTTCATTAAAAAATTGGAATCCGATAACATTCTTGGGTATATCATATAAAATTGTTTTAGCTGCTATTGCACAACGTATTAAAGCATGCTTGCCATATATTATTAGTGAAGATCAGGAAGGTTTTATGGCTAGAAAATTTATTGGAGCAGCAACTAGATTAACTTATGACATAATGCCACATACCGAG
Source organism: Hanleya hanleyi (assembly GCA_036873755.1). Classification (NCBI taxonomy): domain Eukaryota; kingdom Metazoa; phylum Mollusca; class Polyplacophora; order Lepidopleurida; family Hanleyidae; genus Hanleya; species Hanleya hanleyi. The sequence continues at coordinate 16,981 of JAVTVY010012659.1, forward strand.
ACAAATAGATTGATTTCGAAAAAGCCTTCGATTCGGTTGACTGGAACATTATACAAAAAACGATGGAATTTTGCAATTTTGGGAATTCTATTCGAAAATGGATGGAAATAGTTTATAAGAACATACAATCGTCCGTGCTTGTCAGTGGATTTAATTCTCTTTTTTTCCAGGTGCCACGCGTTTGTCGCCAGGGTGATCCTCTCTATCCGTATCTATTGTTCCTGTCCACAGAAATACTAGGAGCCTTCCTCAGATTTAGCAAAAATATTGATGGAATAAAGATTAACAACATGAATTTTATTTTAGCCCAATATGCAGATGATACAACGATTTTCCTTGATGGATCCCAAAAAGTTTAAACCCTTGCTTGGAAATTCTCGATTTCTTCGCCAAGTTTTCAGTTCTAAAAATAAATTTGGACAAAAACAAAAGTTACATGGATCGGTTCCGAAAAGAACAGCGATAAAAAATACAAATTGAAATGGCAGCTTGATTGACCACAGAGCTCCTTCCATTTGCTAGACCTAGCAAATTGTCTAGCGAAATTATAAAGATAAATTAAATTCCATTTAAATGTCAATGAAATTATAGTCAAAGTGAACTATCTCGCCCATGGGTATAGGGTGGCGCAGCACATTTCTTCAGAAGGGGGTTGCCACTAATTTAATTACAAAAGTTTCTAGAGTAATGAAGGCAATTTCTAAAAGATTCAGAGAATCAGGAAAAGTCTCTAAAACATACTTACATATTTGTTTAGTAATCGTCGTAACCAGAAAATGTTTTGTATCTGATTAAAGTGTTTTACTAAGGGGATATTAAGGCATCCATCCTTTACATATTTAACCGCCTGTAAGGAGTCTATTAGTGACTACGGAAGGTCCAGCAGAGATGAGAATGAACGGTTTAATTGAGGCAACGCTTGAAACCATACTTCACCTCTTTTGAAATCTGTTCACTCTAGACCAGTCTGGAATTGAACAAAAGCCTGGCTAATAGCAGACGCTGGGGTAAATACCTTGTTTTACTTGGTTCACAGCTGCCTCAGTATAGAATATCAAACTTTTTATTCATTGTCATCAAATTTCAAATATACAAGTATAAAATGAACAAGCGTCTTCCAAAATTTGAAGATATATAGTCCGAAGAGAAATGTATTTACAGACAAAACACAGAATAAATTTGAAAGACGTTGGTCTTTCTTACATCGTTTATTTAGAGATAACGCTTAATTGATCACTCAGATGTAACAATTCACTATCATGATATGTCAATTTTTTTAGATTTAGCTTATATATGTATGCTCCATTTTTGCTCCTCCAATGTAAGTGTTATAGATGGTATGCTATAGGCCATCAATTTGTATCAGTTTCTTTTCTTTAATTCGAGAATGAGTCAGCTATACGGCAAAATTGTATATACACACATTTGATATGTCATTAATGTGTAGCGGTGATTTTTTTCAGTGTTTATGTTTGTCATTGTGTATTTGAGAAAAAATGTTGAAATAAAAAAAATTATCAATAAAAAAAATAATATTATAGCGTATGTGTTATTTACGAATATAACATGCATAAGTTATTTTTTTTACGAATGGAATATTGCACACCATTAATTCGCTTCAAATGAATTTCGCATGCCAATTAATAAGCAACACAGGCATACTATATTTTCGAGCGAACAAGTAATGGATATAACTAATCAAGTAAACTAGATTTGCTTTGCTCCCCAGTAGTGTTTAGAGTTCTAAACACTACTCATAATGTCCTCCCTATGTTATAGACGTTACAACCTATACTTATACTACCACTAATGCAACACCCAGATGACCCCATAAACGTTCGTCGCTGCTGAACGCGACGTTAAACCTTAATTCTCTATCCTTTCCCCACAGCGCCATCTATCTACATAAATAATGATTGTCGATTACTTCCCTTTACTTTGTATTCAGAACTCCGAACTACAGCCAAATTCGGAAAAGGTTTTATCTCTCTTGTTACACTAGGGGCCTGTTGGTACAGAGAACTTCCGGTAAGTACCAAAGGCCCTCACAATTGGATTTAGTAATGAAATATTCTATATTTTTCTAGAGAATTGACTTACTAATGTACACGTATACATGATCTAGCGTTTCATGTAGAAAATATAACCAGAATAGTTTTTGAGACAAATTTTCTGGAACAGTTTATCACTATATTATTCAAAATAATTGCGGGTGCCTTTAGTAAAAATGAAAGCGAGTCGACTACTTACCTGAAGCAGCTTTTCATATTTCTAACCTTAAAGAGCGGCATTCATTCAAGGGAAGATCAGACACTTTGCGGAAAGGGCTATATGAGTAATCTTACCAATGTTTATACCTTAACAACATTGTTCGCCGGGATCGAAATTTACCCCGACTTCTTCTCGTCGTACACAGGCAATAGTAGTGAATAACTGACAAACACATAATACAGGTATATGATTATTCTCAATCCAAAAAGTCTTCTGTCCGATCAGCACGTATGTCTGTGGATGGATGACTCTGTTTGTTGGTGAATTGGTCGACATAGTCAGATGGCCCAATGTGAAAAAGTGGCTTAGTTTAGCGCCCCGTAAACATTTTCTCCTGCATACGTACAACCATTTCTATTGCATAAAGAGGATCACTGTGTATCTTTTCTGACCGGTTGTCAGCTTGAGTTATCGGTGCGGGGATTTCGAATAAATTTGCCAAAAAACTACTAGTTTCACAAAATCATTCATAACTGTGACGCATGTTCACTCTGACTATCACGTTATACGTCTTTTTATAGCCACTAGGCGTGGTTAAAAGGTGTGAACAATTCAGATTGTTCTAATGTATCTACTGGATGCAATGTAAGAAAACGTTCAGAAAATGGAGATTTTTCCTGCATGTTTGATTTTTCAAATTTTAGTAAATTGATTACAGTATGTTCTCTAAGCAACCAAACTACCGTACCAGGATATCTAAATTTGCGCAAACAAGTGCGCTTTCCCTTAAAATAGGACTGATCGGACAATATGTTCGTGTAACCTAGCAATGACTGAGAATATTACCCCACCCCCCATTTCCAAGAAATTGGCTAAATTTGAGCTTTTTGTGAAAGAGGCAGAACGGGACAAAATATTTGCCATGAATGTGATAGATGGTGATCGCTAATCATTCTAATGTATTAAAACATTAGTGTTTCTCATAGAAAAGTTGCTAAACTTCATTAACCTGACATAAATGTAGCATTATCGGCCAATTTGTATACGATACCCTAGAATGTAGTAAATACTAAATTCACAACGTCAGTGTACTTTCTGTATAGACTAATATTCAATATATTGTTTTTGTTTGCCTTTGTAGGTAAATTCAAAAATTAACACTGTTCGGCAGGGATGTATGTTCAACAAATGACCAAAACCGCTTGCTGTCGTTGTTCACTTCACGCTCAATTTGTTAAATGTATTCCGTATATTTGCAATCACGAAAAGATTTAAAAGTGGATCTCAGTTCTGTAAACACATTTACATCAGGATGTTTGGTAGACTTCGCTTTCTTTCGTGCTCGCTCCTTCTTTGTAGCATATCTAATTGTAGCAGGATGTAAGAATATACGAGGGTATGAGGTCGGGCGAAGCTTAGTTTAGGAGATAGAGGGTGGGGCTCGGTGCCCCGGGATTTTCAACATGCTCCCGGGGGTAACGGATGGTTTGAATAAGTGTGGGATGATGTAAGCTCCTGGAATATATGATGGTACGAGGCGTGCAAAGCTTAGTTTCGAAGATGTAGGGTAGGGTACATGCTACCCGAGGATAGAGGATGGGTTCTATAAGTGTATCATGATGCAAGCTTCCTGAATATACGAGGGTATGGACCGGGTGAAGCTTACTTTAGGAAATATAGGCTGGGGCTCGGTGCCCCAGGGTGGAATCTTGCTTTCGGGGTTAGTGCATGGGTTGAACAAGTGAAGGATGATCTAAGCTCCCGGAATATAGGAGGGTATGGGTTCGGGCGAGGCTTAATTTAGGAGATAGCGGGCTTGGTGCCCTGGAGAGGGGACATGGTCCTGAGGGTAGTGGATGGGTTGAACAAATGCAGCATGGGTAAGCTTCCAGACTATATCAGGGCTCGGGGTTCAGGAAACATGGGCTGTGGACAGGACAAATCTAAAAAAGTCCAAAACTTTAACAACTTTTTTTCGGAAAGGGGCAGGTATACAGACATCCACAGAAATCGTTTAGATCCCTAAAACGAGCTACCCGCAGCTAAAGCTACGTGCTGGATAAAAACCGACCAAAAAAAACAATTGTTCTAATGGCTACCAGCAGAAGTGAAAGAATGAATCTGTTGAAAAGGAAGCCATGGTTCCCCTTCATTAGCCAGTATCTGGGCAAATGGGCAGATACTGCTCATATCAATCGGCCAGTATTTCAGCCTTAACTTTCCATATTTTTGGTTCAAGTGCTAAAGAAACACAAAAGTACAAGAAATCGTAATTATATTCAACATGTACAGAACACATACAATTCATATAATTAGTCCATAACTTTGCTTTATGAAACGCAAAATTATGTCCTAATATTGAATCATATGTATTGTACAAGTTGTGTACGTGTTAATCATCACTACGATTTCTTGCACTTTGTCTTTTGAGCACACGGAGCAAAATATGAAATGTTAAGGGGCTGGTATACTAGCAATTATTTGCAAGTCTTATGTAGGAGAGAGTGTTATTGAAAGTATTATGCTTGGATATTGTGAAGTCACAAACCAAAATGTTCCTCGTCTTATCTCTCTGTATCAAGTTTGACATTCGAGGGAATTTACACACGCAAAAAAATACCCAGAAACAGTTATTCTTAGAAATGTCAACAAAGTCCACAAAGAAAAAACGCACAAAAATGGAAAGTACTATAAAAGATGCTAAATTGTCTCTGCAACAAGAAAGACTGTTAGGAAAGAAATTTGCACTGGAAAGTTTCTTTTGGACATGTTTTTCCTACGAAGTAGGCTACCATCTGCAAATTGTCCGGTAGTGGTAGTCAGTGAGTGAGTGAGTGAGTCCATCCGGATCCTTTCGTCGGCAAAATAAGGAGCAACGTTGTCATTAGAACCTTGATTTTTTGCATGAAGTTGCATTAGGGGACTGTTAGCAGCAAGTTCTGAGCTTGCCTACTTTTGATAAAAATTTCTGGTGATTTTTGATGAAATGAAGTGGTGATTCTGACTTGGGCCGTGCAGGATTTCAACTTGGGGCGGGAGGATTTCCAAGAGTTCAGTGCGCGTCAGAGTTCTAATGCCTACCCTGTCCTGTGACGTTAGTCACACAGCCATGTATTTGACTATGTCCACATAACTTTCAAAGGCAATAACAATTGAGGTCAGCCTAAAAAGACATGGCTGTGTGACTATGCGTCACAGGACCTACGAAGTAAGGTAGGCATTAGGACTCCGACAGGCACTGAGCTCTTGGCAATCCCCCCCCCCCGCCCCAAGTTGAAATCCTTCCTATATTAAGATGGGCACATGCAGCCCAAGTCAGAATCACCAGAGATTTTCATCAAAAATCACCAGAAATTTTCGATTAAAACAGTATTGAATATTTTGTTGAAGATCAAAAGTGATGGGATTGAATGAATAGTTTACCAGTTACTGTGCTGATGTGAATCTGTGACACACCAACACACTCCGTGGCAGTGATTCTGTGACACACCAACACACTCCGTGGCAGTGATTCTGTATCCCTTAATCAAGGAATCAGAATTTGAAATGACAAGAATTTTTTTGACATAATTACACATGTAATGTTTTTGTTTAAATTACACCCCCAGTTGAAATCCTGCCTATATTAAGATGGGCACCGCCCAAGTCAGAATCGCTAGTGATTTTCATCAAAAATCACCAGAAATTTTCATCAAAAGTAGGTCAGCTCAGAACTTGTTGGCAACAGTCTCCTAATGCGCCTTCATTCCAAAAATAAATAACGATCGCCGATTTAATTTGACAATTTTTTAATTAAAGGAAACAGATTGAATAATATAGATTCAGTAGATTTCAAGCTTTACGTGTGAAAATACATTTACATCTCTTTAATGGTTTTCAGTGCCCTTGTCCAGGATCAAAACAACTTTTTGAATCACATTATTTTCCCAACAATACAACAAATTTGTATATATAGTACTATGGTAGAAAGGTAGCATTTATGTAGTTTACGGTAATTCAACTCAAGACCAACACCTTCTATGCACAAGATAATAATGATTCTATGTCATTCTCCTGAGCATAACCGGTACAAAGACGAATAAATAGCGTCTCTACATCACGTTGTTATCTAGATATATGAGACAACACATTTTGGGTATCGGCAATCTGATGAATGTACTATTCCGGTTTTCTTGTTTCACATTATATTCTATGGCGGTTGATCGGTGATTTTCTTCATTGATAAACGTTAAACCACCTCAGCTTCGTTGTGTGAATCGGAATTGCATTGCTGTGACACACCAACACACTCCGTGGCAGTGATTCTGTATCCCCTAATCGAGGAATCAAAATGGATCAAGATTTGAAATGACAAGAGAAATTTAGACATATTTTGTTTACACATGTAATTTTTTGTTCAAATTATATCCAAGTGTGATATATAGTCAATATTCAAGAGGTACAAAAAACCCCAAAGTATGTCCTCATATTTTCACATCCGTGATGATCAAAGTTACTTTATCTAGTTAAATTCTACCCAAAGAAAATAAATTAAGACCCTTTAAACAGCCGTCATGCACCCTCAGTAAACTGTTATCATTGTTGCTCACACAGACTAATCTGAAGGATGATACCACATCTTTCTTTCTTCTGCTGGGTTATTGCACCAGGCTGACTTAATTGGTTGATGTAGGATACTTCACCATCAGTGGGTAATTTGACCTGAATTTGAAGCCTGATGTGGTCAATGATGAAATGTTTGGATGTGAAATAGGATACACGTTAAAGGCTACAGTTTACATATATCTATAACAATATACTGAAGTGTTAATTATAAATCTAATTTTAATCAGAATTATTTCAGATCAGAACTTGCTGGTAACAATGCCCTAATGCACGTTCATGCCAAAAATAAAGGTTCTAATGTCAACGGTTCTCCTTATTTTGCCGACGAAAGGATTCGGATGGACTGACTGACTGACTCATTACCGGACAATTTGCGATCTGTAGCCTACTTCGTAGGAAAAGACAGTCCAAAGCTGTGTAGATTTCGCCAAGTCAGAGTCCGGGGTGGGCGAGTGAGTAGAATATAACGTCGTTCTCAACATTTGTTCAGTCAGGTCAGGACGGTGCCTACATGTGCCAGAACACGAGAGTCCACAGTTCCTATTATCCTGGACACTGATCAGTCCAGCCATTACAGCACCCGGAGGTACACCTCCATCACCAAGCGGTGCCGCTTTGAAATCTTATATCAGGTGCTTGTAAGACAATTTGGGCGCTTTCTTTTTAACTCTCAACTGCCTACTGATAAATAAATTCTTTTCAATCATACATCCCAAAAACATTTTCATATCTTACTTAGTCTTTGTTGTTGCAGACACAATACAGGTTCTTTGAAACATTTTTGAATCAGTGTTGCGCGTTCTTTCTTGGAGTATCAAGAACGATCGTTTCTGTTGTATTTTTATTCATGCATATATATATATCTGTATGTCAAATATGCTACAGTGGAATTCTCCATGTATATACTGATGTATCCCTATGAGGAAAACATTTGGCTGTGATGCCAAGAAAACATTTACTGTAAAATTCAAACGACCTTATTTAAGGACAAATTTATCAGTGTTACAAGATTCTCGAGAAAATGGTTCATGGGAAGAGACTGTCCGCTATAAACTGTAACGATACTAATATGGGTGTGCAATTGAAACTTGGGGGTCGGAGTATAGATTTGCCCAAAGACCGAGGCGTTAAGATGCGCATTGTCAATGAAGGTGTATTATGGTAGTTTGAAAGATAATATGCCAATTTCTTTGCTGATATAACCCTACGATGAGAATACACTTCGCTGTGGTGTCATACAAAATTTACAGCACACTGACCAAAATAGACTTAGCTGAAGACAAAAGTATATGCGTTTCAACATTTCGGACAAAATTGTTCGAAAGAAAAGTGCGTCAGTGATTAACAGTAAATATGCTGAATTTGGTGAGGGAATCTGATTTAGGGGAGTGGGGTAATTTTTTGTCTAATTGCTCAGGCATTAGATAGGTTATATGAATGGCAAATACTTCATTGTGAAACCTAATAATTGGGGTAAATATTAATATCTGTTTTATGTATCTGAGTATAATAGTTGTGACAGGTTCACCAATAATGTTCCAATACAAATCATGAAAAATGTGATTTTTGGTCGGTTTTTGATATGTTATTGGTGCATACTCGAACACCCTTGACGGACCTTGTACCATTTGGTATTGGGGTGTTACCTGTGGCAAATATGCATAATTCGGTGCATTGTTTGTGGATTTTCAGTGAAACATATTAGAGTTAAAAATATTTTCTAAATTTGAGTATTTTCTGTTGAGATTTGTACGTTTATTGCCATAAATATCCAATGCACACACATAGGAACTGACAACCGGTCAGAAAAAGTGTACATAGCCGTCCTTGACATATTAAAACAGGTTGTAGATATTCAGGGGAAAATGGTTACGGGAACGTCATTTCACTACCCTGGCCATCTGACTAACAGGCTTGTATTCATTTTAGAACGTTTGGCTACATTATTTGCAGCCGGGCTTAATTAATCTGAAAGTTATGTTCATTACCAATTTCGATGTTGCCATTTTTACATCAACCGATCAAGGGCCGATTGAATTTCTAAACGGCCGTCATCTAAGAACTGTTTTCTTCATTCACTTCCTTCTTAGGTTTGTGCAATTGGGACTGGAGTTGGATAATGGCACCTGGATCCTAAAGGGTTTACGTTTTCACTTTGCCCAATTGTGGTCCAATTCTGAGGGATACAATACTCCAGCATGTACTGCTATTTCCTAATACTGTGAGATTATTCTGATCAATTCTCCTTTCATTGAAAATTTGTGAAACATTTTTCCACGAATCTTCATATTTTGAATTTAATTTAAAACTTCCACAATAGGAAATTGAGAATACTATAACTGATTTCTCCAGTTCAATTATTTTGTTTATTGCTTACAATCTGCGATGGAATTCGCTATTCACGCTTGCAGCTTTAGAGCTTGAATAAAGTACAAAATTGGGTGATTAAGATATTAGATAGGGGAACATGTTTATTTTTGCCTATTTCTGTTTATGCTCGACAAAATGTGTACGTTGATATTGATTAATACGCCCTAGCATGTCTGGGCCTACCCATACATTTCCCACACGACGAGATACAAGGAAAAGGGTATCGAGGAGTTGTTATATCGTTAGTCACATTAACAATGTAACCTTCGGCATTCTTTGATGTTTACCTTCGAACGAGAGATAACAGGAGGTCACTTGGTGTACTCAACCATGTGCTTGTTCAATGAAACGAGTTTTGGTTATTTTCCCCGGGTACATCCTATCCCGTGATTCGGGCAACTCACTGATGCCTTCTGGTTAAAGGCGGAATAATGGTAGAATAATAGGTGAGTATATGTGGGACGTCATAATCGCGGAACTACATAGTAGAATGGGTTCAATGACGACCTGAGATTTTATTGGTATACAGGGACCATCTTATTGCTATTGTACGAGCCCCTCTATTCTCAGGTGTGAAGTGCTCATAAAAGCACACAAGGCCTCGACAGTCAGGGTGGTCAAGGGGCAGACCGCTTTGATAGCACCTTAATATCTCTTTAAGTATCTCTCTGGGTTGTAATCATCGTCCGACATACAATACAATAATAGACAATACATTAACAAACACTGCATATTGCAGCCCTTGTTATCTGTTCAGTGATAGGTGTTCTGGGTTTTCTTGAGTCTGTCCTCTACCAACGGTACATATTTAGGTACACCGGTATGGAAGGCTAAAAGTCCAAATAATCAGAAACTCAGTTATTGAATCGAAAACCTAAGTTTTCGAACAGAACTTAAGTTATCAAAGAGAAAACCATGGTTTTCGAATCGAAAAGTTCACGGTCGAAAACCTAGGTTATCTACAACATTCTCTTTCCTTAACCTCGAGTTTCTATTTCTCAACACCGAAAATCACAGTTGTCACTAGAAAACTTAAGTTATCGAACCGAAAACCTAGGTTTTCAAAATGATAAGTTTACGGTGGAAAACCTAGGTTATCTAGCAGACAACCCTGAGTTTCTCTTTCAACTTCGAGTTTCTCTTGTATTTGGACATATAAGTTATTAGTCGATAACGTAGGTTTTCGAATTGATAGTTGTGAAGTGAAACTCGACTTTCTAACTTAGAGTTTCGATATCCGGGTACTCTGGGTTTCGCGCCCTTTTCCGATTATTGACCAACCAGAAATGCAGACAGAACCACGTGGCGAAATTAATTATACAGCAACATTCACTGTCTGTATTAATCGCTGTTGACCCAGAGACAGCATGTATGTAACCGAAGTATTTGCCAAAGTAGCTATCTACATATCACTAAATGTGCTTTGCTGGTGTGGTCACTCAGCTTGACCGGACAGCTGAATTACAACTAGATTATTTCCCCCCAATTCAGTCTGCAGCACATATATAGCTATTAAACAGATTAAAGGCCTACTTCTGAGTACCGATACCCAGTCTATGATAATGCTGGTATAAACTAGGCTCGGTACAGGATAACCTACATTAAATAAATAATCTCAGTTATCTGTTTGTTGAACACATGTTGATTGTGTGGTTCTGTCTGACGTTTGGAACAGTCAACATGTTGGGAAGGGCGCGAAACCATAGTATACCCGGATATCGAAACTCGAAGTTACTTAGTTGAGTTTCACTTTACGACAATCGCAACAGTTATCAATTGATAACTTAAGTTTTCTGGAAGAGTGTTCAAAATAAAAGAGAAACTCGAGGTTGAAAGAGAAACTCGGGGTTATCTGCTAGATAACCTAGGTTTTCGACCGTTAACTTAACTTTTCGATTCGAAAACCTAGGTTTTCGATTCGATAACTTAAGTTACATGTATCTATTAGAAAACTTAGGTTTTCGGTTCGATAACTGAGAGTTTCTGATTATTTGGACATTTGGCCTTCCATACACCGAGGCCTGGGGAGGCAATATTTCGCCCCTTCAACCTGACTGGGCCTATCCTTCTTATAGGTTCAATAACTTAAGTTGTCCAGAGACAACTGTGATTTTCGATGTTGAGAAACAGAAACTCAAGGTAAAGAAAGAGAAACTCGGGGTTGTCTGGTAGATAACCTAGATTTTCGACCGTAAACTTAAGTTCTCAATTCGAAAACCTAGGTTTTCGATTCGATAACTTAAGTTACATGTATCTATTAGAAAACTTAGGTTTTCGGTTCGATAACTGAGAGTTTCTGATTATTTGGACATTCGGCCTTCCATACACCGGGGCCTGGGGAGGCAACATTTCGCCCCTTCAACCTGACTGGGCCTATCCTTCTTATTCCTTGGGAGAAGAGTTTGAAATTTCCCACACTAATTTACTAGTCCAAGCTCTACAGGCCAATAAAAACATAATGTATGTACCATCTTATGACGTCACTGTGACGTCGTATTACAAAAATGTATTTCTTGTCGAGTTTCCAGACAGATTTTCCGTTTCTTTTATTCATGCAATTTTCCCGGTAAAAAATTCATAATATGTTAGGAAGTAATTATTTGATTTGAAATAAATACATTTTAGGTAATGTATGGGGAATAAAATTAAGAAGAAAAAAACTGAAGGCAAACGACGAAAACACAACATTTCAGTCACACCATCATGAATTTACCGAAGATCCTCCCATCAAACTGATATTGTTTTTTTTTGTCGATGTGCCGAAATATAGAAATTTAAAATAAAATAGACCCAGCATTACATAGTAAACATACCTGCATGCATCTATGGAGGATGGATGGTAGACGTAACAAAGAAATTGAAGGGGGGGGGGGGGAGCAGGGCATTTATGCCGTACCGGTAGCTCTGCAACGAAGAAAAGTAGACCAATGAACGCAAAAACCCTTGGCTGTTGGGATTCTGGTGCATGTGTTGTTTAAATTAGGCTATATGATTCAATACCAGTGTGTGAATGGTGGGCAACCTTATTTTGACCAGGACAATTAATCACCTTCAATAGGGTTATTATCAATATTAACAGACTTGCATCCGTGGTGTCAGGTTAGAAAAGCTAACTCTAAACATTCAAGATATATTGTGCTACATAATCATGAACTTTGGCCTTTGTCATGATTTCTCCATTTAGGTGTGACAGGTGTGTCATCATGCATATCTTTCATACTAAGTGATTTTTTTGTGTGCATAAATACAGAAATATGAGTTGTCTCATCCCTGTGATACAGCATTAGATATTTATTAAAATGGACAATCTTCTGAAATTCAATCTCTTCCTTGTGTATAGGTGTCCCAAGAGGAGAGTATGACAATTGCCGCAGCAATTACCCTCCCATTCCCCGCTGTTCCCCTCAACGAGACACAATTCATAAAGGGGAGACACTCGTCTTGGCTCATTGACTCTGCTCCCTTCTACCTGTTTCGTACCACAGGGAGGTCGACAAAACGTTTAAGAGCATCTCTTAATGTGTTACACCAGTAACTCCATGTCCTCTTTCCGCAATTTAAATTTGATTCCATCCACCGCCCCTTGCAGGCGGGGGCCGTCATCGGTCATATGAAGAATGTTCGAAATGGCAGTCAATCGCTGGGATCTCATTGTGAGGTTATGGTATAATGGTGCACCCCTCGCTGGTCGAAGTGGTGCCGGGTACCATCGGCCATTGAGTCACAAGAGCAATATCTGATGCGGACGCTGGTCAGTCATCGAACTTATCATAAGATAACGACAATCACACGTGAATGAACATCTGTTACACTTAGGCTTTTGGTGATAAATCTGTCTAATTTGTTCGATTTTGACGTAATGGTATCTTCGTACAATCTGCTCTTTCGCGACTATACAAAATGGTTAGAATTTTCTCCATACCTTCTCAAGTTAATCTGAAGGCGACCTACACAATTGTTCAATATATTGCATATCTTTTATTTGTCAAATCAAATGTATTCTACTTAATGACGATGCGTCCTTAGTGGATTTCTATCAACGTAATAAATATGACGCATCTATTGGAAATATATCATTCATATTTCTAAAAATCAAGCCAGTCAAATACACATAGGCGAATCAGATCTGTCAAAAACCAAACAACCTAGAGATGTTCATTCTGGTAATACAGCGAGATTATTTTGTAGAAATATTCATGGGTAAAATTGAGAAAGTGTAATCGTTAGCCAGGACTTGGACTAAACAAATCTATCTTGTTTTTTTTGATGATGTAACCATATTGAATTGTTTGTGTTGGATGCATCTATCAAAGGTAGAGTCATTTCTGAACGCTTTGTCAACAACTGTTGATCTTTAGGGAGAAGATGTAGGAGCAATGATTCAAGTTACTTTAATGTAATAGCTTTTTGATAGATAATTGTCCTTACCTGAATTTACAACCACCATCGACAATGCGGTATTCGGATGAATCTTATTACAGAGAAACACCTGTTCTGGGTCATTCCAGATGCACCTTATAGTTTTATCGGATAGATGTTGTCTGAAGAACTTTATTTCCAGTGTTGCAGAAGTGAGTGTTGTTTAAAGTTAAAGTCTTGTTTTAAGTATCACTTTATGAGTCAAAGATCAGACAATTATATAGCCAGTGTATCAGCCCCCTCACCCCAACCCCTATTGATACCCTTCCATCCCAGGATATGATACGTCGGGTAATAATTATAATGTCATCGTTTGAAGCTTGGCCACTGATTGTTTAAATGTCCTGGTATGCCTTTGTATGGGATTGTAAAACTCTTGGAAATTGCCGTTTGGCACGAGGATCATCTATAAGGGAAAGGAAACCATAATAATATAAAAGTTATAAACTGTTGACCTAAAAGCGGATGAATAGGTAAATGAAACGCCCAAATATAGCGCCGTTACGGCGAAAAGCCCTGCAATACCTGTCGGTAAACTTTGTTACTTTTAATGACGTCCTTTAGACTACAATGTCGGCACCCTTTGATCTTCTGCTGCCTTTGGCGGATTGTTAAAGAGACCACCCAGCAGTCACACAAACAGTTATATATATTATTCCAAACCTTTGTTTTTCTCCGACCAATGATGGACATTAGTCCTCCATTAGATTGTTTCCAATTTGGATAGATAATTCTGTCCGAGAGTTTTTTATTATACATAAGCTACATCATAACCATCTGCATGAATCCAGTAAAAGCGCTTCTAGACAGATTCACTCGATCTTGTCTGGGGAGGGGTAACAGTCGAGTTAGGTGCAGGATTGGCTTTTTTTTTAGATACTTTTCAAATTTCCTATGCTTTAACATGGTGCTAAATAGCATACTTGGCAATATTGTGCAGATATTTTTGCTAAACTTCGCAGTAGGCAGAAAAGTGGGTTACCTTAATAGCATCTATATTCAATATTTAGCACTTTTATAATCTAGTCTAATTAGAATATATTGGCATTAAAATATCGGTAAAACCGTGTCGGAGAAAGGACAATATATTCAATATTTAGCACCTTAATAATATTATCTAATTAGAATAGATTCGCACATAAATATGTAGCTGACGTCTGAGAACAGACAATGTATTGAATATTTAGCACTTTGATAATATCATCTAATTAGAAGAGATTTGCAGTTAAATATCTAGCTGGCGTCCAAGAAAGACAATATATTCAATATTTAGCACCTTTATAATATCATCTAATTAGAAAAGATTCGCACTTACATATGTAGCTGGCGTCTGGGAAAAGATAATATATTCAATATTTAGCACTTTTATAATATATACTAAATAGAAGAGATTCGCAGTTAAATTTCCACAAGAGCCTTTTCGGAAAAATGACAATATATTCAATATTTAGCACTTTTATAATCTAATCTAATTAGAAGAGATTCGCATTAAAATATCTGTAACACCGTGTCGGGGGAAAGGACAATATATTCAATATTTAGCACCTTTATAATATCATCTAATTAGAATATATTCGCATTTAAATATGTAGGTGACGTTTGAGAACAGACAATATATTGAATATTTAGCACTTTGATAATATCATCTAATTAGAAGAGATTCGCAGTTAAATATCTATATGGCGTCTGGAAAAAGACAATATATTCAATATTTAGCACCTTTATAATATCATATAATTAGAAAAGATTCTCACTCAAATATGTAGCTGGCGTCTGGGAAAAGACGATATATTCAATATTTAGCACTTTTATAATCTATACTAAATAGAAGAGATTCGCAGTTAAATATCCACGATACCCTTTTCGGAGAAAAGACAATATATTCAATATTTAGCAATTTTATAATCTAATATAATTAGAAGAGATTCGCATTAAAATATCTGTAACACCGTGTCGGAGAAAGGACAATATATTCAATATTTAGCACCTTTATAATATCATCTAATTAGAATATATTCGCATTTAAATATGTAGGTGACGTTTGAGAACAGACAATATATTGAATATTTAGCACTTTGATAATATCATCTAATTAGAAGAGATTCGCAGTTAAATATCTATCTGGCGTCTGGGGAAAGACAATATATTCAATATTTAGCACCTTTATAATATCATCTAATTAGAAAAGATTCGCACTTACATATGTAGCTGGCGTCTGGGAAAAGATAATATATTCAATATTTAGCACTTTTATAATATATACTAAATAGAAGAGATTCGCAGTTGAATATCCACGATACCCTTTTCGGAGAAACGACAATATATTCAATATTTAGCAATTTTATAATCTAATATAATTAGAAGAGATTCGCATTAAAATATCTGTAACACCGTGTCGGAGAAAGGACAATATATTCAATATTTAGCACCTTTATAATATCATCTAATTAGAATATATTCGCATTTAAATATGTAGGTGACGTTTGAGAACAGACAATATATTGAATATTTAGCACTTTGATAATATCATCTAATTAGAAGAGATTCGCAGTTAAATATCTATCTGGCGTCTGGGGAAAGACAATATATTCAATATTTAGCAACTTTATAATATCATATAATTAGAAAAGATTCGCACTTAAATATGTTGCTGGCGTCTGGGAAAGACAATATATTCAATATTTAGCACTTTTATAATCTATACTAAATAGAAGAGATTCGCAGTTAAATATCCACAAGAGTCTTTTCGGAGAAAAGACAATATATTCAATATTTAGCACTTTTATAATCTACTCTAATTAGAAGAGATTCGCATTAAAATATCTGTAACACCGTGTCGGAGAAAGGACAATATATTCAATATTTAGCACCTTTATAATATCATCTAATTAGAATATATTCGCATTTAAATATGTAGGTGACGTTTGAGAACAGACAATATATTGAATATTTAGCACTTTGATAATATCATCTAATTAGAAGAGATTCGCAGTTAAATATCTATCTGGCGTCTGGGAAAAGACAATATATTCAATATTTAGCACCTTTATAATATCATATAATTAGAAAAGATTCGCACTTAAATATGTAGCTGGCGTCTGGGAAAGACAATATATTCAATATTTAGCACTTTTATAATCTATACTAAATAGAAGAGATTCGCAGTTAAATATCCACAAGAGTCTTTTCGGAGGAAAGACAATATATTCAATATTTAGCACTTTTATAATCTACTCTAATTAGAAGAGATTCGCATTAAAATATTTGTAACACCGTGTCGGAGAAAGGACAATATATTCAATATTTAGCACCTTTATAATATCATCTAATTAGAATATAATTTGATTGTTGCAATCAAGTACCCAAGGAAGATGTTGTTTTTGGCGTTTTGTTTCTTTCGAAATTACAATGAAAGGGGCCGATTGTCTCCGAAACACCTTCGGTCATCGTTGAGTGATTGGTTTGTTGTGCCAGTAAGTCTGCACCAATCAAGCATTACCTGGGACTGTCTTAAACAGCCTATATACCAGCACATGCGCGTTGTTTAACCGGGAAGAACGATAGAATAATCTGTTATTGTCCGAGTGGAGTTGCACAGACCACAAATGAAAATGTACTTGCGACTGTCTTAAAAGTCCTTACATAACAGCGCATGCGCGTTGTTTAACCAGGAAGAACGATAGAATAATCCCTGTTATTGTCAGAGGAGTTGCACAGACCAGCAAATAAGGTGTAGGACTGCCTTATATGTAGCATTTGTGCTAATTATACAATACATTTTCTTTAAGGAGAGGCAATCGGACAATTTTGAGCTGCGATTTAGAAGAAATATTCAATATTTATCATGGCTGCAATTTAGAAGAAATATTGAATATTTAGCATTTGTGCTAATTATACAATATATTTCCTTTGGGAACAGGCAAGTCAAAGTGCTAACTAGCAGTAATCCTAGAAATTATCTTCAAAGTAGCACACCCCTTTCTAAATATCACTGATTTTAGAAATTATTTGCAAAGTAGCAGATCTGCTAAATAGCATGCGAGACAATAATAACCATTCCTGCACCTTAATGTAACAGTCTTGAATCTCGACATCATAGTAGGCCAGTGTTTGTTCTGACATGGATGTCGTCTGAGCACTGAGACTAATTGCATACTATATTTCCACGTGTTACCGATTCATATTGTCATTTTCTATAGGGACATAATCGTAAGAAAATTCGATCGGCAGAGTCCCGATGAATGAGGCTGTGGGCATGGCTGATTGGCCGAATGGATGACTGGCATACAAGCCCCGTACTGGTAATAAGACACAAAACGGATCCAGGTATGAGAATCAGGCGATCGAAGTATCCGGACCCACGTATATGGTAGGCTGTAGGGGACAAAAATCGACCTTTGGTGTAGACACATATTATTAGCCAATTACAGAGCTGTTTTACGTGTTGACATTAATTATTATCTGTCTACATACAATTTAATTCGATATCATATCGAATTATTTTATATCCGTATACATATTATTCTATCGAAAGGAGGGCAAAATTGTCCGGGAATCAAGCTGTCAACGAGATGTGTAGAAAACCCATCCTGCAAATGGCATCGAACAACGTGCATGAAATGTGACTTGCGTTTGCTACCTTGATGTTACCTTGATGTGGTCGCGGGTTCGATCCCCGTCTTTGCCGGGTTCTTTCTCCGGCCATAAGTGGGATGATCTGCCAGGAACCAACGAAAGGTCGGAGGTTTCCTCCGGGCTCTGCAAGGTTTCCTCCCCCAACAAATCCTGGCACCGCCTTCATATGAGTGAAATAATCTTGAGTAAGGCGTAAAACACAGATCACAATTTGATGTTACAGTAAAACAAAATAACCAGATATCACGACCTGCCGGTCAACGAACGTTATAGCTGTTTTACTTTAATCCGAGTTTGTCACAGCTGAACGAAAATGACGTCGTTGACAAGTTGCTCGCAGAGATGGACACTCGTCAAAATACTGATTTACTCTGGCTTTCACAGTTCCAACGTAAAAAGTGAACTAAAAGCACAGGAGTGAAAAGACAATTTACTGGTGTACTGTTGGTGAAATGGTTGCAGAAAACAGAAATCAAAAATGGTTACAGAAAATGGCTTATGTCTCAGTACATTAAAGGGCTTTAACTCATCTGAGGCCCAGAATTAAAGAAAAAAAGTGTTACCTTATGGATTCTTTCTCCGGGTGAGACTATTTAATGCATGTTTGCTTAGGTGCAGTTTTAGCCCTCACAGTCGCATTAGAAAAATCTTCCTCAGATATAGTGGTCACCCTCTACAGCTGGCAATCCACACTTGTTTCACACAAACACTAGAGCGGCCTTCGATTTTATTATTAAAGAACGTTAGATGGGTAAATGGCCCCAGGCCAGGTGCAATAAGAAGTACCAAAATAAAATACTTCCACTACAAGAAATAGTTCAATTGGCATGAAGTACAATATTATATTGTATACTTAGAAACATTTCAAGGCACCGAGTGTCATCATTCTCGAGTAACAGGGCCGTGGAGTAGTGCATTCGTGCAAAATAGTTGATTCTGAGGTGAAAACAATTCTTAGACTCAGTGCCTTGAAACCTTTCTGAGTATGCAGTATAATATTGTACTTCATACCAATTGAACAATTTCTTATATGCAATATTTTATTTTTGGCACTTCTACCGCACCTGTTTACCCATCTAAACACACGTGGCCCTTTCTCTAGTTTTATTAGTTAAACCGTTTATCTCTGGAAAATTATTCATCATGGGGTTTGAAATTTGACATGGTTATTCTGAACAAGGTGAAGAAAAAAATTGGTTGCTGAGATATTAATGGTCAAATTGTGATAATCACATTTAGACCAATTTTGTTCAATTGAAATCATATAAAATTTGACAGAAAAAAGACCTGGGCCAAATTTTGAAAAAAAACCCTGTGACATCGATATTTTCTGAATGGTTATTTACTCGGCAAAGCTAAAATATCATTGGAAAATGTAATGTAAACGTTTGAAAATAGAGACTCTTTAATAAAAAGAAAAACAATTAAATTAGAATAACTGCACACCTATCGACCTCGCAACCTATATATTCGTATATTTTCGATAATATATATATGTATGCTGATCATGTTCACAGTTCTCACAGTAGAACAACTGCCAGTGGATGTATGACAATCCGCTCAGGTGGGTCATAATCTCCCTTCCGTATATTGAATTGTTTTGTATATTTAATGCACTGTGTTTTCAAAATAAAACCAAAAAGGTGGGATATCTGTATAATAAATTGAGATCTTCTTTCCTGACTTGAATTTCACATCCCAACAGTGAAATGCAGAGGGGTCGAGAGAAGACGGGCGAGAGAGAACAAGCGCTGGATGAGCGCAAAGACCTCCGTCGAGGCAACAGGGTCCGTAGGGGAATACATCACTGAATAACATAGGGCCGGATGCCAAGCTCAGTTTTGCATTTGTTGGACGTTAACTTCACCAATGGTAATTAACCTGGGGTTGAGGGTTCCCCACTAGCATGTCCAGCTACATGTGTAGGGATGTGGAAGTCACATTCCCCGCAAATAATTTTTGTCTGATTTCACGTGCTTGAAATATTGGGGTATGGAGTAGAGTATATTGATGGAAAACCTGGAATATTGCTTGAGACATTAGGCTCCTTCCCACCCCCACCTTTCCCTGAGAGGACGCCCCCACCCAAATCAACACGTTAGCGGCAGAAATGAGACCCTGTGTGCCTAGTTTACCCAACTTGCTTGTGATTTTGTGCTATAGGCCCTACACATCAACACTTCATATTTTGTATGAGTACAGTATAGAATCCTCATTGACAGAATCCTCTACAAAACACACCTGATTTTACCGACACTCCGTTCTGATCTGTCTCAGCATCATGTGATGATTCAATGCGCTTGGAATAATTTTGTATACTGATGTTACAGGTCACCTTCACCATAATGTACCAATTACCATGAACATGTATCACATTCATATTGAATGATGATGGCTGATGAGAATATTGCCCATATGGAACAAATGGCTGGATTCCAGCGAATAAAAAGTTAATGTTAATCATAAGCAACATACAATTAATAATACTATCAAATAATTATGTTTATTCCTTGTCGACATCAATATAATACAGACAATATTATGACTGAATCATGGTAACATATATTCAAGGGTATATATGTCTACACTAAACTGAAGGAGACCCATGATGCATATTATATTATGTTGTAAAACTTCACTTGCTAATCTCGATTATGTTGCTTATTGTGAAAATAAATGAAGTTATGAAAATAAATTTAGTATGATTGCCCATTGCCCTCAAATTAAAAATATCTTCAGCAGCTAAAGTTAAGCCAATCATAACAATATATAACATCATGGTATTGTTGTAATATCACCCAGGTATTGATCGTTGGTTAAGAATGTAATGAGATACATATATACCTGTTCTTTGTGTCATTCTGTATGCAGTTCATTCTGTATGTATTTTATACATGCACATATACCAGAAGTGGAATTGAAATTTGAATAAAATAATCAAAATATGTTCGGTTTTTACCTCTACTCAGGAAATGAAGTCTTTGTTTCTAGAAGCTAAATCATTTTAGACACTCAAGTCCTTACCTGCTCAAGGGAGATAATTTTGTAAACAAAAAACAAACAAAAAACAAGTATAGATCCACACTGGTGCAGAGCAGAAAGTTTTATGACCTTTGATGATATTTGTGGAGCATGCTGCAGGACTTCATCTTCATTTTATCCAGCCAATTTCTACGTTCCCACTTCGAACCTGCCTTGATTTATCTGACCCCTTCAGCGTTCAAAATCCGAGGTGTAAATTTCACCAGCTAACGACAGAAGAACCAATCAGAACGTACACATCGATTGCAAGTGAAGTCACATCGAGTGACATCATCCTCTATTAGCGGCGTCCTTCCTCCTAATATGGTGCCCACTAATTAGGTCAGCCAATCAATAACGCTCTTGTGCGACCCATTTCGAATTTCAAATGTTTTCTATGTCAGTGACGTCTCGTGTCTATTTATAAGTTATTTGAACATTGAAGGGGTCCAGATATATCAAGGGAAGTTCGAAGTGGGAACGTAGAAATTGGCTGGATAAAATGAAGGTGCAGGACTTCAACTTCCATGAATCTGATATTATCCACACAATCCCATTCTACATGATATTTTTGCCATAGCACAGATAAAACAGGTCCCTTCATTTATCTGTTGTAGATCCAGGAGCTATTGTGAGCTGCAGGTTTTGTAAAAGTTAGATCCAATTATTCTGAGTGAAGGAATGAAGTCTGGCATGGTTGTTTTAAGTTAGAACTTGGCATCCTTGGAAATGTCTGACCGATTGACACATGTACCCTGCATGTGGTCATTACATGCGTAATGTTTATTTCGTGAGGAATCAGCTAATATCCAATGGGGGAGGGGGAGGGTGTGGGTGTGGTTTGCACAATACTATGCGGCCAATCACTGGCTCTGATTTTCACCACCTCTGTCATACCACACCTTTCTGAAACAGCTAAACCAATCGATAGTCTGTATTGGTACTTCCAAGTTCATCCAGTACATCCATTGTGTAACTGTCCTGTTGCGTCTTATATCAGAAGTGCTGAATCCATGACCTGCATGTTGGAATCAATTGTATACATTTAATAACCAAAACTCAGTTTACTGAAAATGTTTATGGCCTTCATTCTATTTCAACATTATATTACAACAAGGTGTAATCCATTATACCGGTTCTCACAGCACACGTGTACTCAATAGTATTGGGACCTGAATGGTATCCTTACTCAAGGTAATTTGAGAATAGTTAAAGAATAATTTTTGATTCAGTGAATTGAAACGTTAATTGACATGTATGCTGCTGGGAGATGAACCTTTGAAATGGGAATTGCAGGCCTGCAAGTGGCTCACAGTGAAAATATAGGAGAAAATATAGGAGGAAATTTGCAAAAATATAGGAGAAATATAGGAATTTTCAGAATAAAATATAGGAAAATATAGGAAATAAAGGAGTGTAAGACATGTCTGTACTACATTGTGTGTTCCAAACTTGGTAGTTTTCTGGTGTTTAATCAAATGACTTTCACGTCCTAGTGGTGGTCTTTCAGGTGACCTGTTCTCTTGTTTGATTCAGCATAGAGAGATTCGCGAGGCGAAATTTTTTTTTCTGAAAAAAAGTTTCTAGAATTTTTTTTCTGAAATGTATTTCCTCGTGACAGAGCATTGATGAAAGTTTTCATGAGAAAAAGTCAAAATATAGGAAATATAGGAGGTTTTGAGTAAAATATAGGAAAATATAGGAATGACTCAAAAATATAGGGAAATATAGGAGGCACTTGAAGGCCTGGAATTGGGACAGAGACACATGTGGTTTGACAAACAATAAACTATGATTTGATCCTTCATTACAATAATGCTGGTAAATATTTTATAAATGCACAAGAAATTCATGCCAAAAGGCAAAATAAATATCCCCCCCCCCCCCCCAAAAAAAGGAAATAGAACAACCAGGGCAACGATTTGGTGTAAGACTCACGAAATATAATTGACAAAGGATCTGCTGGAAGTTGTATTGTCAGTCTTTTGTCCAGGATATTACCTTTTCAATGGGAGGTCTTACAGCCTTGCCGATATCAGTGGCGTGCATAACCTCACAGTAGCCCTTGTTGCCGTGACCAGGTGATGCTCACGCCATTGGGTCGGAGAAACAGCAAAATTCAACTCATGAAATTCGACCCAAATACATGAATAAATACGTACCTTATTTCATCAACTTATCCATATACACACACAATCTGCTCACGAAAGCACAGAGGGTAGAAAAAACAACAACAAGTGACTCGGGATTGTTTTTGTTTCTCGGCACCACAGGTAGCAGTCCTTGTATATCGGAAGACAAATATTGCGAGATGTATATATGGGGTGGCACTGGATGCCATATTGGGCCTAAGTATATCTATAGAGACCTCCGCCCCCCCCCCCCCCCCTTTTTCTCTCTCCCCAACCCACCAAGGACTGCTGGCACATATCAAAACGTCCTTCTTTCGCTTCACGCCATATTTCTTTCCTTTTCTTTGCGCGCACGAGGATTACCCAAAATGCAAACCGCGCACATGTTCGGAAAGAAATTCGTCCACTGGCAAACAACATGTCGGCTGTTAGGAGGGCCATAGATTCTGTTGTGTCCGACTTGAATTTGAATTATTCACTCAAAACGGAACAAAGGAATAGTTTGAAGTACGTGTGCAGGGGTTTATAGAAGTCATTTCATAGCTACCCGCAGCAAAATATTGAGTTTTTTAAATGTGAAAATTGAATTTATTTAAATTTTAGCGACCCTTCTTCGAAATCAAAATGAATATTTTTAGATTTTAGCATCCCTATGCTATTTCTGCTTAAATACCTACACAGGTGTTTGGTAAGCTATTTAGCTGGGGATTATTTTTAATCAATCTGATTAAAACTCAGACTTAATAAACCGCTCCTCTGTCGGACATGTCGCTGATGTCCGACAGAGGAGCGGTTTATTAAGTCTGAGTTTTAATCAGATTGGTTGTTAATGATCCATACATTAATTTTAAGTTTAGTTTTAAAATTGTTTAAATTGTTTTGCTTTTATTATTATAGATTATGAAAATCAACTTTTTAAATGAATATATAGAGCCAATCTTTCTAATAAGATTATTTCCTTCTGTTTTGGGATATTAACAGAACACTACAATCAGTCACTGAAACGCGCTTCGGGATCAGATCTCGTCACTTTTCACGGTTTATTTCAATTTTATATAAAAGTAATTTCTTGAGAGACACAAACACTGACTGGTTAGTGCTGGGATCAAGACCCTTCCCCGTGAGGAGTTTCGCGGGTTAGGTGACCTTTCCCTGCACGTGCGGGAGCAGTTATTAACTCGACTTTTTAGGCACCTCTAACCCACGAGAGAGAGCAATTCTCGTACAGCAGACGAAAGTCGCAATTTTACGCTGAATTGTTGTAAATATCATCGTTCATGCACGATTTGAGTAGTTTTAGAAGAAATAATATACTAATTGGACAACTTATCAACCTGACCTGTTCACAATGAAAGGCTGAACAGCGACTGTCGTTATTTGGACGAAAAACGAGATTATTTTACCTCCGGAAAATCTTCGGCAGTCATCGGAAGTATAACTCTTCGACCGTCAATAGCTGATAGCATGTCCACTAATTATCCGATTTTAATTTTAATAATATATTTGGAATCCTGAAGAAATACTCGTTTCAAAAATATATAGATTGGTATATTTGTATGCTATTTCATGACGAAAAATTCAACCGGAAGATGACACTGATTTACTGGAAATGTGAGTTTGCCGCCATTTCACTGTGAACATTCGTTCGGAGATAGGGAGGGGCGGTCGAATAAAAGCAATGACTGCGCCCTGTGTCACATGACATAAACACAGCTGTCGAAGTGGGATGGTCGTCTGGCTTTCGTGGAATGAACATGATGGTCATCAATCATGTTACCTATATTGGTTGGCGATAAAATGGACTTCCCGTGTGATGGAAACCAGAAGTAAGTATGCCCCGGAAAACAATTAAAAAAAATAAAATACTTCCAATTATACCAAGAAGTAGAAATTTTGACAGACAAATTAAACTTCACCTCAGCACATAAGCAATCCACATAGAAAGTCACCACGTGCTCTGAACGCGCGCACGTGCGACGTGTACGAGATTTGATCTGTACGAGATTCGATCTCAAGCCCGTAGCCAACCTATAACCATCTCGGTCATCTATATGCGGTAAGACTGCATCTTATGGATGGCGAAGTGTACGCAAATGGCCCGTAGCATGATGCTAGCCTCCTAATGTAACTTGTCAGCTGTTACACTGATTAAGTCATGAGATTTGACCAATTTCTTACAGAAAGTTCGTCTGACAATTTAATGATATATTAAGTGACATTGGGAAAATGTCTAGAGGAACATTTTCTTTTCTACCCAAACGCATTATCACGAATAAACTACCTAACAACTTTGAAAAAAACAAGCATTTGTTGTTGTTGTTGTTGTTGTTGTTGTTACGAAAATAAGCCTGAAAAATCACTAAATCGGGCGACCATATAAGTGCGTTATCACGTAGCTGATTACAAGCTAACTAGACAACTTTTCTAAGTTCTTGCCCTCGATTGTTAATCATTTGATCGGAACTTCGTTGGGAAAATATAACCGCTATAAAATTGTACCGACATACCGTATATACACTGCACATGGAAAGTGAAAGCTTCGCATGCTTCGTTCTGCTCTGATGCAATACATGAGGGGGGACTACCGTCTGTCGCTCTCGCTAACGTACATTATACGTTGACCGTATGCAAGCCGTATGCAAATAAGCTGAACCTTTCCATGGTTGCACAGCAGGACTACCACTCCACAGAGTGAAGAACAACACGGTTCAAGGTGGCTCGAAGTTAAAGCGACGACTTTATGGTTTGGGGTTCCCATTTGAAAACGTCCCCCTGAGTTCACCCGAATGTTACTGAAAATTCCGTTCTGAAACACCACCGGTCGGCTTTTCTCGTCGAAGTTCGACTGAAATGTATTGTTGTTACACAGACGTCCGTCTCCAAACAGGGGAGAAAACTCAATTCGTAATCGGTTTTTAAAGCCATTCGAATTGAATTTTCTCAAAATATTGAACATTTTCCCTCAAAAACAACAAAAATTGAATAAACACAGCTTAAAATTGAGAATTTTTATTCAGACGACGTGTATGAATCCCTGGTGTGTGCTAAGAAGCAACAGAATTGATGGCCCTCGTAACAGCCGACATGTTGTTTGCCAGTGGACGAATTTCTTTCCGAACACGTGCGCGGTTTGCATTTTAGGTAATCCTCGTGCACGCAAAGGGAAGTGGAACCCGACTACAGAAGCAAGGCCCATTGAAATGCATTGCAATGGGGAACCCCATTATTTCAATTGTGTCCAATAAAAATTTCGTCGGGAACCATGACAATCCCTATTGGAAATCCTATGAGTCGTGGGTTCCCCATATGACAATTATTTGGCGGGAGATTTCACGTTGCGCTCCTAGACCTCCGTCTGATAAAAAGTAAAAGACAAAACGAAAGTTGTGATGTAAAACACGAGGTATATTCTTTTACTCAAATTATTGTACGTAAAAACGATGTAGCAGTAACAATATAGTTTTGTCTACACAGTTCAAGATCATTGTCTTTTGGGAGGGAGACGAGCTCTTAAATCTAGTCATCTCCATCATCCGAACAGCGATCTTTAGGGTATACGGGAGCAATTTTCGAACGTCTTCTTGCTCATTTGTATTGCACATTCTCAGGCTTCGCGGTCAGTAAAATCTATTTCTTCCTGAATGTATTTTTTATTTACTCGTTCTGGTGCGGGTACTGTCATCGCTCTGAATTGTTTCAAGCAAGTGTTTGATTTGGGCGATAGCTCTGCCATACGCGTCCTCCCATGTTTATATTAAGATTTTTAAAAGCTGTTCTTTCGATATTCACATGGACTGAGTAGTTGACCAGTGATTTCAGCGCCAGGATCTCGGTTTTAATGCTAGATTACCAACTGAAACTCTTTCTCTTTCTCTCCGAGTATATATTATCCGTAAACGTTGCGTTTAAAGAGATGTCGCCATACCATTTAATCGGTATGCTCGTTCGCGAATCCACGGAATGCCCTGAAACTCGGGTGTCGCTTAGTAGTTATTTAATTCTGTACTGTCTCCTTGACCAATTTTCTTGGCCGCGTCCATCAAATCGTCGAGCAAGGTTACATTGGTCCGAGGGGAACCGAAATAACAGGCTTTGTCTATGTCGTGTATAGCGTATTCTCGTATGCACCCTGTCATTGGCTACAGCACCACACAACAGATGTAGGAACAGGGGCTACTGGATCTTCCCCTATGAAATTCATCCCCACCGTTTTCCCACACGACGACGGACCTCACACTGTCATCGAAAACGGATGCGCTAATACTCTCGTATGAGAAATAGCTGTTGATTGTACCCTTCTTCCTGCGTACGCTATAGGGACACTTACAAATCCGTTTCGTATACATGTACATGTTTCTGTGCATGGAACGCAAATTAAACGGGCTGAACAACGACTTCGATCACACGTGACCTACGTAAACCATGTACTAATTTCCTCTGAAAGCTCTCGTATATTGGGGCCCCACCACTGTTAGTCGTGTTTATATAAGAGCTGCAACTCAAAGCTCGGATATGGGAACAGGTGAATTGATCGGAGACAAGACATTTATTAGCTCGGAGACGGGAACAGTTCAGAACTCGGAGATCATAGATGGAACATTTAAGAGCTCGGAGGTCTGAGATATGACAGTTATTATAAGAGGTCGGAGCTTTGGGATGGGACGGCTCAGAGCTCGGAGCTCTTGGAACTGGGAGCTCTTGGAACTCGGAGCTTAGACCTCTTGGAGCTCGTAGGCTCAAAGAAAATAACGACTGCACAAGAATAAAACAACTCGATGATACACAGTGAGGTTATTTATAATGATATCTAGAAAGGCAGGGTACAAGTGCAATTGGTACTTTGAAGCGTTTCCCGTTAGAATGTCAACCCCTTTTGTTCTTCAAGTTCATTGTTTCAGTCCCAGTCACATAGACAGCAACAACGATGCATTTCATGTATCATTTGACTTAGATGGACTTTGAATTTTGAGAAACCTTCACTCGGAGAATGTAATTTTAGTATCTCTCACTGTCCATTATCGTTAAACAGGCGTGACCCCGTCTTAGTGTGTATCACATCAGTAGTATACAATCCGCAAATTGAACCTCATTTTTCGGAGCGCCCCCTGGCGGCATAACAATAGAGTTCTTTATTATCTATAACAATAGAGTTATCTCCCCTAGTTCTTACCTCAGAAATTTGCATATTAGGGAGGAACCGGGAGGGTGACAAAAAAAGAGTCAATTGAGGTAACTTGACCTCAAAAATTTGCATATTAGGGAGGAACCGGGAGGGACACCAAAGGTCAATGAGTGCATAGTTCCGGCAGAAAAAAAAAAAAGTTCCGGCAAAAAAAAAAAAAAAAAATGTATTCATGCGCGGTGATGCGGTTTGGCCGTGGTTTTGGCGGTGATTCGGTCTCGGGAAAAAGCTTCCGCGGAGTAGTCCCTAGATAAAATGGTCCGATGGGGTCGAGTGAGGTATCGATGTGAAGCATTCGTGAAGGGGCATCTAATGGGCTGGGTGTGGGGTTGAACTATCGGCCTTCTGCGCATGCGCGGCGGCCGAAGGGTATGAAAATAGCCTTTTTGGAGCTAGGGGAGCCCCTAGTGGACCGATGGGGTCGAGTGAGGTATCAAAGTGAAGCATTCATGAAGGGGCATCTAATGGGCTGGGTGTGGGGTTGACATATCGGCCTTCTGCGCATGCGCGGTGGCCGAAGGGTATGAAAATAGCCTTTTTGGAGCTAGGGGAGCCCCTAGTGGACCGATGGGGCCGAGTGAGGTATCAATGTGAAGCATTCATGAAGGGGCATCTAATGGACTGGGTGTGGGGTTGACATATCGGCCTTCTGCGCATGCGCGGTGGCCGAAGGGTATGAAAATAGACGTTTTGGCATCTAGGGAAGCCCCTAATGGACCAATGGGGTCGAGTGAGGTATCAATGTGAAGCATTCATGAAGGGGCATCTAATGGACTGGGTGTGGGGTTGAAATATCGGCCTTCTGCGCATGCGCGGTGGCCGAAGGGTATGAAAATAGCCTTTGGAGCTAGGGGAGCCCCTAGTGGACCGATGGGGTCGAGTGAGGTATCAATGTGAAGCATTCATGAAGGGGCATCTAATGGACTGGGTGTGTGGTTGACATATCGGCCTTCTGCGCATGCGCGGTGGCCGAAGGGTATGAAAATAGCCTTTTTGGAGCTAGGGGAGCCCCTAATGGTCCAATGGGGTCGAGTAAGGTATCAAAGTGAACTGAATCCACCATATACAATAACAGTGAAGGACTTACACTAAAATTGAACTGAATCCACCATATATAATAACACTCATGGACTTACACTAACATTGAACTGAATCCACCATATACAATAACAGTGATGGACTTACACTAACATTGAACTGAATCCACCATATACAATAACAGTGAGAGACTTACACTAACATTGAACTGAATCCATCATATACAATAACAGTCATGGACTTACACTAACATTGAACTGAATCCACCATATACAATAACAGTCATGGACTTACACTAACATTGAACTGAATCCACCATATACAATAACAGTGATGGACTTACACTAACATTGAACTGAATCCACCATATACAATAACAGTGAAGGACTTACACTAACATTGAACTGAATCCACCATATACAATAACAGTCATGGACTTACACTAACATTGAACCTGAATCCACCATATACAATAACAGTGATGGACTTACACTAACATTGAACTGAATCCACCATATACAATAACAGTCATGGACTTACACTAACATTGAACTGAATCCACCATATACAATAACAGTCATGGACTTACACTAAAATTGAACTGAATCCACCATATACAATAACAGTGAAGGACTTACACTAACATTGAACTGAATCCACCATATACAATAACAGTCATGGACTTACACTAACATTGAACCTGAATCCACCATATACAATAACAGTGATGGACTTACACTAACATTGAACTGAATCCACCATGTACAATAACAGTCATGGACTTACACTAACATTGAATTGAATCCACCATATACAATAACAGTGATGGACTTACACTAACATTGAACTGAATCCACCATATACAATAACAGTCATGGACTTACACTAACATTGAACCTGAATCCACCATATACAATAACAGTGATGGACTTACACTAACATTGAACTGAATCCACCATATACAATAACAGTCATGGACTTACACTAACATTGAACTGAATCCACCATATACAATAACAGTCATGGACTTACACTAAAATTGAACTGAATCCACCATATACAATAACAGTGAAGGACTTACACTAACATTGAACTGAATCCACCATATACAATAACAGTCATGGACTTACACTAAGATTGAACCTGAATCCACCATATACAATAACAGTGATGGACTTACACTAAAATTGAACTGAATCCACCATGTACAATAACAGTCATGGACTTACACTAACATTGAACTGAATCCACCATATACAATAACAGTCATGGACTTACACTAACATTGAACTGAATCCACCATATACAATAACAGTGATGGACTTACACTAACATTGAACTGAATCCACCATATACAATAACAGTGATAGACTTACACTAACATTGAACTGAATCCACCATATACAATAACAGTCATGGACTTACACTATCATTGAACTGAATCCACCATATACAATAGCAGTCATGGACTTACACTAACATTGAACTGAATCCACCATATACAATAACAGTGAGAGACTTACACTAACATTGAACTGAATCCATCATATACAATAACAGTCATGGACTTACACTAACATTGAACTGAATCCACCATATACAATAACAGTCATGGACTTACACTAACATTGAACTGAATCCACCACATATAACAGAGATGGACTTACACTAACATTGAACTGAATCCACCATATACAATAACAGTGAAGGACTTACACTAACATTGAACTGAATCCACCATATACAATAACAGTCATGGACTTACACTAACATTGAACCTGAATCCACCATATACAATAACAGTGATGGACTTACACTAACATTGAACTGAATCCACCATATACAATAACAGTCATGGACTTACACTAACATTGAACTGAATCCACCATATACAATAACAGTCATGGACTTACACTAACATTGAACCTGAATCCACCATATACAATAACAGTGAAGGACTTACACTAACATTGAACTGAATCCACCATATACAATAACAGTGAAGGGCTTACACTAACATTGAACTGAATCCACCATATACAATAACAGTCATGGACTTACACTAACATTGAACCTGAATCCACCATATACAATAACAGTGATGGACTTACACTAACATTGAACTGAATCCACCATATACAATAAGAGTCATGGACTTACACTAACATTGAACTGAATCCACCATATACAATAACAGTCATGGACTTACACTAACATTGAACTGAATCCACCATATACAATAACAGTGAAGGGCTTACACTAACATTGAACTGAATCCACCATATACAATAACAGTGATGGACTTACACTAACATTGAACCTGAATCCACCATATACAATAACAGTGAAGGACTTACACTAACATTGAACTGAATCCACCATATACAATAACAGTCATGGACTTACACTAACATTGAACCTGAATCCACCATATACAATAACAGTGATGGACTTACACTAACATTGAACTGAATCCACCATATACAATAACAGTGAAGGACTTACACTAAAATTGAACTGAATCCACCATATATAATAACACTCATGGACTTACACTAACATTGAACTGAATCCACCATATACAATAACAGTGAGAGACTTACACTAACATTGAACTGAATCCATCATATACAATAACAGTCATGGACTTACACTAACATTGAACTGAATCCACCATATACAATAACAGTCATGGACTTACACTAACATTGAACTGAATACACCATATACAATAACAGTGATGGACTTACACTAACATTGAACTGAATCCACCATATACAATAACAGTGAAGGACTTACACTAACATTGAACTGAATCCACCATATACAATAACAGTCATGGACTTACACTAACATTGAACCTGAATCCACCATATACAATAACAGTGATGGACTTACACTAACATTGAACTGAATCCACCATATACAATAACAGTCATGGACTTACACTAACATTGAACTGAATCCACCATATACAATAACAGTCATGGACTTACACTAAAATTGAACTGAATCCACCATATACAATAACAGTGAAGGACTTACACTAACATTGAACTGAATCCACCATATACAATAACAGTCATGGACTTACACTAACATTGAACCTGAATCCACCATATACAATAACAGTGATGGACTTACACTAACATTGAACTGAATCCACCATGTACAATAACAGTCATGGACTTACACTAACATTGAACTGAATCCACCATATACAATAACAGTGATGGACTTACACTAACATTGAACTGAATCCACCATATACAATAACAGTGATGGACTTACACTAACATTGAACTGAATCCACCATATACAATAACAGTGGAGGACTTACACTAACATTGAACTGAATCCACCATGTACAATAACAGTCATGGACTTACACTAACATTGAACCTGAATCCACCATATACAATAACAGTGATGGACTTACACTAACATTGAACTGAATCCGCCATATACAATAACAGTCGTGGACTTACACTAACATTGAACTGAACCCATCATATACAATAACAGTCATGGACTTACACTAACATTGAACTGAATCCACCATATACAATAACAGTCATGGACTTACACTAACATTGAACTGAATCCACCATATACAATAACAGTCATGGACTTACACTAACATTGAACTGAATCCACCATATACAATAACAGTGATGGACTTACACTAACATTGAACTGAATCCACCATATACAATAACAGTCATGGACTTACACTAACATTGAACCTGAATCCACCATATACAATAACAGTGATGGACTTACACTAACATTGAACTGAATCCACCATATACAATAACAGTCATGGACTTACACTAACATTGAACTGAATCCACCATATACAACAACAGTCATGGACTTACACTAAAATTGAACTGAATCCACCATATACAATAACAGTCATGGACTTACACTAACATTGAACTGAATCCACCATATACAATAATAGTCATGGACTTACACTAACATTGAACCTGAATCCACCATATACAATAACAGTGATGGACTTACACTAACATTGAACTGAATCCACCATGTACAATAACAGTCATGGACTTACACTAACATTGAACTGAATCCACCATATACAATAACAGTGATGGACTTACACTAACATTGAACTGAATCCACCATATCCAATAACAGTGATGGACTTACACTAACATTGAACTGAATCCACCATATACAATAACAGTGAAGGACTTACACTAACATTGAACTGAACCCACCATATACAATAACAGTCATGGACTTACACTAACATTGAACCTGAATCCACCATATACAATAACAGTGATGGACTTACACTAACATTGAACTGAATCCACCATATACAATAACAGTCGTGGACTTACACTAACATTGAACTGAATCCACCATATACAATAACAGTCATGGATTTACACTAACATTGAACCTGAATCCACCATATACAATAACAGTCATGGACTTACACTATCATTGAACTGAATCCACCATATACAATAGCAGTCATGGACTTACACTAACATTGAACTGAATCCACCATATACAATAACAGTCATGGACTTACATTAACATTGAACTGAATCCACCATATATAATAACATTCATGGACTTACACTAACATTGAACTGAATCCACCATATACAATAACAGTGATGGACTTACACTAACATTGAACTGAATCCACCATATACAATAACAGTGAGAGACTTACACTAACATTGAACTGAATCCATCATATACAATAACAGTCATGGACTTACACTAACATTGAATTGAATCCACCATATACAATAACAGTGATGGACTTACACTAACATTGAACTGAATCCACCATATACAATAACAGTGATGGACTTACACTAACATTGAACTGAATCCACCATATACAATAACAGTGAAGGGCTTACACTAACAAAGAACTGAATCCACCATATACAATAACAGTCATGGACTTACACTAACATTGAACCTGAATCCACCATATACAATAACAGTGATGGACTTACACTAACATT